>JAODAL010025844.1:0-57866 GCA_025379985.1 Phyllomedusa bahiana | reverse complement strand
TTTGGACATGGGCGGACCCCGAACCCGACGTGCGGGACGGGGCTCCGCTGGGAGCGGGGGCACGGACGCGCCTGCGGCCCGGGACAGTGGTCGCAGGGGCGTCCGTTACAATATTAAATCATATAAAATGAATATTAAATTAAATCATATTAAATAATTAAACCAATAGAGCATCTACCATAAATCTTGTTCTCAATTGGGTATTTATGGCGTTGGCATAGTATTATCCATGATTACAACCACATCTCAGCAGGCTACAAATAAAAGTAAAGCTGTTACAATAGCATGTCAGTGAACAGAAGCTATCACATCAGTGATCTGGATTGGCGCACAACAAAGTCTGAAACCTGTCATGTGCCAGCTATTGCCATATGTAGAATAAAGGCTGAGAGCAGGAAAAAAACTCCACATTGATCAAAAGGTGATTAAAATTTGTTTCATTATTGTAATAAAAGAAAAAATACATAAAAATCAGAACACAATTTTATTAATACTGTGATTTATTGAATTGCATTTGTCTCTATGGAGAAGTAACAGAATACAAATGTTACAGTTCTTAAATATGATTGACAGTAAGGGTATGTTTGCACAGAGTGTTGAGTTCGTGTGAACATACGCCTTTAGATACGTGTTTCATCCATCTAGACAGACCGAAACACGCATCAAAACGTATCAGCGTTCAGATGAGTGATCGCCGATGCGGGTTACATTGCGTCTTTTGGATCCGTTCCAAGAACTGACATGTCAATTCTTAGTCCGAAAGACACAGCAGGAGCCTTATAATAAACTATAGCGTGCGATCGACGCTACGTGTTGGATCCGATCGACGCTACGTTTTAGGATGTGATTTTCGGATCCAGCATGGATCCAAAATCGTATCCAAAAATGCCGTGTGAACATGCCCTAATAGCTACTTATCTCTTGCAACATTCTAGCCACAAGATTATTACTGAAACTGCTGTAGCAGGGAAAGCATTGGGACCTAGTAGAAAGAGAAACCTTTAAAAATATGTTTGACATTTATGAGCTTCTGTTCTTCTCTATAGATATTAAAGCAGTTCAAGGAGTTGATTTTCTACTGAAAAATTATGTTAACAATAAAATAGTTTTGATTTTTATATTTATCATTTTTTTCAAATAAAAAATCTTACAAAACTTTTTTTTATGCTGTTCTATTGTATGTTAATTTTTGTTCATCAAAATGCAGGTTACTGGGTCAGTAGGTCAGAATTTGGCATGCTGTGCAAACTTTTAGGGACTTTTTTTGTTCTAATTTTTTAATTTTTTGTTTTTACTACACTCAGTGAAACGGATTTTAATCACATGTTGATCGGTGTAAATTTTTTTTGTTCTTAGCCTTTATTCTATGTATGGCAATAGCCAGCACATGACAAGATCACTACTACGATAGTTTCTATTCACTGACATGCTATTCTAACAGCTTTTAATTTTATTCCTAGCCTGCTGTGATGTGGTTGTAATCACTTATGAAACTGCACTAACTCTGTAAATACCTGATTGAGGACAGGATTTATATTAGATGCTGTATTAGTTTAATTATTTTTGATTGTTTTATTTAATTTAAATTTAATATGAGATAATTTTAGATTTTTGGGATATTGTATAATTTTATATTAATTTTTAAATTATTTCTTTTTATCTAGTCTTATAATTAACATGTTAGAATGACCCTAGCTGTCAAATTTGGGATTTTTCCCCTTGCAATGCACTACATTTAGACTTTGCGCCAACATTACCCTGCGATCTCCCTATGATCGTCAAATGTATAAAACCAGTATACGGGTTTTCATCCTCTGTTCATTCTACACTGCTCTAAGGCAATTTAGAACTGGGGTATCTGTGCCAAGTTTCATACATGTCACCCAAAAAGTGAAAATAGAGCATAGAAAAAGGGAGCTTTCAGATTAAGTATTTTCTGTATTGGATATCAGCACTGACTTTGAGCTGAACTTCTGATCAGCTTGTATTTATACATAGCAGCCAATCTGAAAAGGGAGAGCTACAGCATAAACCAATTAAGAGACAAAAGGAGGGTTTCAGACTACGTGCAGGAAATGTAGCTCAGCTACAGTAACAGATCATAGCTCTGCCCAAATGGTGCTACAGTAAAAATCTACCGGAAACTGATAAAAATAAATAGCAGGTTAGTATGACCTATAGGTATTGAGTTAGTTATCACAACTGGAAATCCACTGAAGGGGTTGTCATTTTTTATTTTTTTTATTTAGTAGGCCAAAAAAGGGCTAAAATGGAAAATAATAATAGTCTCAACTTTCCAACTGACTCCATTCTAGGGCTGAGCTCCGGTCCCACTGCCATTAACCAATGAAGTCATGTTCACTTTTCATATAACCTTACATACTTTTTCCGGCCTCAATGGTCTCTTCCTCTTTGAATGGAAATTGATCACCAGGCAGTGGTTGGCTGCCAGGGCACATGCTGATGATTTCATTGGCAGGCACCCCTGGATCAGAGCTCAGCTCTAGAACAGAACCAGTTGTAAAGGAGTCTTTTTTTTTTTTTTCACCCCCCTCTTCAGTCCACTAATATATTCTTGCAACTAAGCAACCCTTTTAAATCCTCACATTGCCCTAACAACAATGGAAATTCATAAAAAGAAAATATATCAAGTTTCAATGCCTTATCCAAAACAATCAAAAGATCTACTCATTAATTTTCACAATTTGAACACCATACAATTAGGAGAGATAATTGACATCTTAAGATATCCATCTAATAACTTGATGTATTATGTACTGTAGGCATTTTGAGCAGTAGTTGGTGCAATAGATAAGCCATTCTAACCATTTTATGTCCTTTGAAAGAAGGACTTACAAACAATTCTCCACAACTAGTCAGGAGAACACAAAGCCTTTTTCCCATGGTTAATCATTATAAGTGTATTAACAGAAGCTTAGCTACTAAATTCCAAAGAAGTGTTCTTTCAATCACGTAATTGAAATCTCTAGCTCCATTCGTTCGAAAAAAAAAAAAAAAAAAAGAGCCCAGCTGTAAACGTTGATGTTTTGAAAGAGAGGAAAAGTTCGATTAATCAGCTCTGGATGTGTATGCATCTGTCTTCATCAGTAAATCTAAAGCTTATTTTAAATGATTTGGATTGGGTAATGTTTTCTTTTCAAGTTTGCTTTGCCGAGACTGTTAGCATATCTGTTCCACACAGGGATAGAATTGTCCAAGCAAAAAAGAGCTTCTTTGTGCATAAGGGAACCTTTCACCTCTTGTTGCAAATAAAAGCCGGCATCATGCCCGGGGTGACTGGGTCCCCTCCCACGCCAACTCAATTTCCCCTTTCGTGAAACGTAAAGCTAAAAAGGAGAAATTTTTAAATAATACGTCAGTGGCTCCGCTTTTGTGTAGCTCATAGAGGGCTCCTGTGTCTGTAGGCTGCAAAGAAGCTATTCATTTTCACCAAACAAACACCCAATCAAACTCTTTTTTTTTGGGGTTTAAAGCAAAGGTTTATTTTTTCATTCAGTGATAGGGAAATTTTAAGTTTATTCTCCAAACCCCTCCCGCTGAAACATTGAAAAAATGCTTTGTGAACTGGAGAAATGTAACATTGCTGGCATGGGAGTACAGTAAAGCTACATTTAAAAATAAATGGTCAAAAATTAAAATTCAAAGTATGGCAACAAAAGTTATAAAAAGTGATGGGATTTGGGGCTGGGTTGAGTTCTAGGAGAAAGGAAGCCCAAGACTGGTTTAGAAAAAAGCGCTATTTTTTTTTCCCCGAAAAACTGCATCATGTCTGTTCATGGGCTATACCCATTGCTACGAGCTTGATTTACCGAAAAAATTTTGTATAATGTTGTCCCAGTACCATTAAAAAGTCTTTTCAAGGTGAAAAAATCGGGCTACCTTTAGAGGCTAACAGTATATTTGATGGTAAACTTTTAAGAGTACTAGTTGTTTTCATCAGACATGATGTTATACAAGAAATGGAAACTTTTATACACATTAGACATGTGTCTTCAAGGATCTTAAAATCTTTAAAAATAACTTAAAGGGGTTTTATCGTTTGATTTGTTCGTGCTCTTCAGCTAATTCTCTCAGCAGGCATGTCTCTCCTGTCAGGTGGTGTGTCTCTCCTCTCAGCAGGCGTGTCTCTCCTCACTGAAGAGCTGTGACTTCATCTTTCTGTTTTTGCAGTAGAAGGGGGGAAGGTTGTTGTAGGGGACATATGCAGCATCCTGCAATGTTCTTGTCTCAAAGTTTTCATCTCCAGGCTCCCAAGATCCTTGCGTGCTCAACCATTTAAACACAAAACCTGAACTGAAAAAAAACACATTGGGAATGCACATGCCCCCCCCCCCCCTTCCCCCTCGTTTTCAGGCGGGGCTGTATGACTGTTATATGGGGGGAAACGGGACATAAGACTGTGTTATATGGGGGGGCTAGATTAAACAGCATAATTAGTAATAAATCACCTTAGAGCTGGGAGATGATATAGAGCCAACCCCCTTCCACATAGGGGCTTTATTTTTTTTAAACAGTCAGAGGGGAGTAACAATAGTGTGCAGGCAGCCAACCACAGCGAAAGGGGGCATGGGGGGGGTTTTTTCCCCATATGGGGCGAAAACCAACAGGTAATGAAATGTCAGTTAGTCAATCACAGTGCAGGGGGGTGCCCCGGGCAGAACCCATCCGGGGGTGTGTTAACTAGGCCAATAAAAGAAAGGGGGGGCCCCGACTAGCGCAAAAATAGAGAACAGATGCACAGTAAAGCTATATCTACTATACAATGACTTAGGTAAAAAACCCCAACTAAAAAATTTTCTTTTTTTTACTGCCCCCTAATCAAATATGACTTTTAGCAAAAAACCCCTTTAATTGAATGATGCAACAAATACAGCCCTTTGACAAGCCTGGCACGCTTTTGTAAAATAAATTTTAATATACTGCCCTAGTAAATCTGAAAGAAAAATTTATTGTTTCTATATACTTTAAAAAAAAAATAAAGTCATTATTAAATTGACACAGCCAAACCTACTCAAAAATTCCTCAATTGCTTATAAGCATCTCACATAAATTTCCCCCTTTGTACATCAGAAAAAAAAAATTCTTATTTTAAAATTTTAAAATTGAAACTGGGTTATCTCAGATAAAATGTTGCATGAAGCTAAGTGAAAAAAAAACATGAACCAGTATCTCCATTCACTTCTTCCTAATGCACAGCCTGAAATGTTCTATATGCACTGGCAACCCTCAACACTTAAGATTGCTGGTTGAGCATCATGAGTGATTTAGTTCTGCAACAGCTGAAGCCCTGAATATTGCCCATCTCTGCTCTAGAGTAAAGGATAAACTTTGAACATCAATGATGATAACATTTTTTTTTTAAACCATTTTCACAACTAGGGGAGGAAGCCACAAGATCTTAGGAATTGATTACACTCCCAAAACCATGTAGCGACGAAACAAGCCACATCTCTGATGGGCCACAAGGAACAAGAAAATAACATTTTTCAGCTGCATCAGTGAGCCGAGGAAGAAGGGGAGATTTCTTTTCCTCTCCGTTGAAACAGTAGTTGTGAAACCTCTGGCTATTACATTAATGTTGCTTTTTTAAGGCTAAAGAGATAAATAAAAAGAGAGAAAGAGACAGCAACACTTTGATGGACAGAGCCATATTCTTTACACTTACTTTATACCTTGTTATAAGCTTCTTTTTTTCACAATGTCTGATTTATATGTTGTTCAATGTTACTTCTGAGAAGTGACCATCATGATGTTATAATCGTGTTCTTACATCAGTCAGGATATTTAGGTTCTCCTTAACGCTACAGTTCTACAGACCCTGCGGTCATTGCCAAAGGTTACATGGCTAACATGCCATTAAAAAAACACTTTAGGCAACACTTATAGGTTACCGGCCTGGGTTTAAAGAAATTAAAAAAAAAATCAAAAATAGCGAGGTTATGTGTATAGCACATTGCTAAAACAATGATGGAGTTTTTAAACAGGCTCAAAAAATGACACCCATTCAATAGTAAATTGGGGGGAGCGCACTCCCGGGTCACCATTCTTCCTCCCTTTTTTAACCCCGGGACAATTTATCTTTTTTAGTTGTTTTCAAGTCCTATTCACGTGAAAGGGACTGCTTTGCTGTGAACTGCAGTAGCAGGCACAGACACAAGCCAATGTTTGGCACCATGTTTGGCTGGAGCACCACAGCCCCTTTATTCAGACTCTCTCACCAGTCAGATATCAATATTACGGTCCCAGACAACCGAGTAAAATACAGGAACATCTAGTAAAACTGTCAGGATTGTTTTAATATCACAAGACAACATGATTGTTTTTTTTGCATGTTTATTTTGAAATTAACCTAAAGCTCAGGATTGGCAGGGTGTCAATGTACCTGATTATCACTACCTGAAAAATTGAACTATTGGTTTTACTAGTAAGGTTCAATTACATCCAGATCTATGATTCAGATGTATATCTTAGGGTAACTAACACTCTTTCAATGGAAATAGTATTTTAACATAGTGTCCATTCTTCCAAACTCTGCTCATACATCAGTATTGCTTGAAAGTGTGTGAACCCTTTTACATTTTTATATTTCTGCATATATTTGACCACAAATTACATCAGATTTTCACACCAGTCTTAAAATAGTTAAAAAGCACCACATCGAACCAATGAGTCAAAAATAAGAGTTTATCATTTATTCATTAAAGGGGTTTTCTCAATAAAATAATAAGCTTTTAACATGTAAGTAAATGAAGACTACTACCAAATACATTGCTTTGTTGATCTTGCTTTGATCAGGAGATAAAGATTTTACCTTCTCTTAGAGTTCACAATTTTCTTTGGTTATCGACCATCTTTCCCCACCTCTCCCTGTTCTCTCTTTTAACTGCCTTCACTTCGGCTATGGTGAGTCACTGGCAGAGAGTCTCATCTCTAGCAGGCCTTTTCTTACTTCGCTAAATGAAAAGCTTTCACTCTTTATAGCTCTGTAGCATTGTGTACACTTTATAAACCTCCAGCAGTCATGCCAGTGTAACAGAAATAGCTAAGAACAGAAGAGCTAACGTGTTACTCATCACTGTAGAACCACCAACAGTCTGAAGAGGATTTTTAAGTTTAAGGCTGGCTGCTGCTGTGAAACTACATGGTGAGAAAACCCCTTTAAGGAAAGGGCAAAGTGAGTGGCCAAAGTGAGCGGCCAAAGTGAGCTTTACAGTACGTTTGTGGAAATGTATCAAGAGACAGACAAAGCAGATTTCTGAGAAGCTCAGAAGAGGAGTTGTTGATGCTCAATGGGCAGGAAAAGGTTACAAAACCATTTTCTTAAAAGCTTGGACTCCACCATTCCACAGGACAGACTGTTTCCAAATGGAAGAAATTCAAGATTATTGTTATCCTTAGCGGGAGTGGTCAAACAAAGAGAAAGGTGTATAATAGTCCGTGTGTTAACAACCCAAGGTAACCATTAAGCAACTCAAGTCCTTTCCATCACGAAGACAATAACCAATATTGTCGTGCATGGCAGGATTGCAAGAACATCACCTGAACAAGTCAGATGACTATCAAAACGAAACTGTGTGGACAGATGAGAGCAAAATAGAGCTTTTTGGCTTAATTGAAAAGTGATGTTTGGAAAATGAAAAACATTATATTCCAGCAAAAAAAAACAAAAAACCCTCACACCATCTGTGAAACACGGTAGTCATAGAAGCATGGTTTTGGGCTGTTTTGCAGCATCTGGGCAAGAAAAGCTTGCCATTGTTTATGGAACAATGAATTCTGAATTATACCAGCAAATTCTTAAGGAAAATATCAGGACAGCTGTCTGTAAGCTTAAATTCAAGAGAACATGAGTCATGCAGCAAGACAATAACCATAAACACTCAAGTTGTCCTAGCACAGTTTAGCACAAAGCTAAAGTTCCGGACTAATCAACAATATTGGAAGCGTTTAGAAGCAGTTATTGCTGCACAACGTTGTCATACCACATGCTAGACTGTAGGTTCACATTTTTTGCCAGACATATGATATTGCATCATCTAAGTCTATGTATTTATTTACTTATTTTTCCTTGTTTGTTTGATTTGCTTTCCTTTATCTACTTAACACTTGTTTAAAAATCTGATGCAGTTTTAGGTAAAATTTTTGCAGAGATATAGAAAATTCTGAAGGGTTCACAAGCATCACTGTACATTTTGCATTATATGTTTAGGGAATTTCCGATTAAAGGATTAAATTAGGTTACTGGGAATATTTAGCTCATTATATCTTTGAGTGATAAATGACTATAAATTTAATCTGTAATTTAACTTCCTTTATTGTGATTATATGTACAGTTATGAGTAGTGTTGCACTTCGGATTCAGAGTAAACGTTAAATGAACCCTAACCCTAACATCTGGACACATCTGGGGAACCTAAGGGTTAGAGTTTCTCCAAACCTAATCATAGCCTAGGGTTAGGGTATAGTTAGGATTAAGTCTGGGTTCAACAGTAGTGTTGAGCGATTACGTTGGCTATCGACATCGGTCGGCCACCATCGATAAGGTTTTTCGATAGTGAGCAGTCGATTATGAGCGATGACCATTAAATTTTATGGGAGAGCACCACACCTTCATTCTTACCCCAAACAGGGCTGGAGAAAACTGGAATTAAAAATCAACAACAGTCAAATAGATACGTGCTACATCTTAGGCAAAACACTTAGGTTTATAAAGCCACGGAAAAAAAAACACACACCATTAACTATCCCTGTTTTTTTCCCACAGCTTGCCCCTTTAAAACCTGCTTCACCCCAAATTTTAAAAAAGGGCAGAAGGCAATATGATTTAAAACCAAACCCTTTCTTATTTTAACTGGACATTAAATTTTTCCCCCTGCCCGGGAAAGCAGCATGAGCCCCAAACCCTGCATGCCCCCCCGATTAAAAGTCCCGGGAAAAAAAGGAGTCTTTAAAACCACCATTTTTTTTTTCCACTGGACTTTAAAATTATACCGTCTGGGCCAAAGCAGGGCCCCCAAAACTGCAGGGGACCCCCAATTTAAAAAAGTGTAAAAAAAAAGGGGTTTTTAAAAACCACCTTTTTGTTTCACGGGGACTTTTGGACTTTTTCCTGCCCTGGGCCCAGCTTTGACCCCCAAATTGCATGCCCCCACACATTTAAAAAGTGCCGGAAAAAAGGAGTCTTTCAAACCACCATTTTAGTTTCACTGGGACATTAAAACCTTTCCCTGCCCTGGGCCACGCTGGCCCCAAAAACCTGCATGCCCCCCCCACATTTAAAAAGTCCCGGGGAAAAAAAGGAGCTTTTAAACCCAACCATTTTAGTTTCACTGGCCCTTTGACTAAAACCTGTCCGGGGCCACAGCTGAGCCCCAAACCTGCATGCCCCCCAGTTTTAAAAAAAAGTCCCGGAAAAAGGATTCTTTCAACCACCATTTTAGTTTAACTGGTTTTTGGGTATACCTGTCCTGGGACACAGCTTTGCCCCGGGCCGGAGTTAAAAGTGGGTGCGGGGAGAGCCCAGGGGGCGTCCGTCACTATTAAAAAAGCGGGTTTAAAAATCCCCCTGATGACGCGCAACAAAAAATGTATGCTGAAGCGGGAGGCGGATGGGGGAAGTGTGGAACTCCAGCCTTCCTCAGTCACAGTCAATCCCTGGGTATCGTTGCCCCTCCTTTAATGGGGTGTGGACCAATTGAGCTTAATTGGAAATTACTGGGGGGTTAACGTTTGGTTACCCCCAGGTGCTTTTATCTTGGTTTTCTATTTACCCCATTTTATAAAAGTGCGGGGATAGGGTCTCTGTACTTTGTTTTTCTTTTCCTTTGCTCCATACCCCATGTCCTTAAATTAACCTAAAATTGGGTTTTAAATTTTTTCCCGGTACCCCCCTTGTAAATTCAGGGGAAATTTTTTTTTAACAGTTTTTTTGTACATGAAAAGTTTTTTTAGTCTTTAATTCAAAGAAAAACTTTTTTTTAAAAATGGGGGAAATCCCCTTGTCTTTTTTTTCTCTTTTTTAATTGAAATTAAAGGGGATGTCTAAAAAAGGGATTGATACCCTATTTTAAAGGGACCCTTGCAAAAAAAAGGGCTTTTTTGCAATATGTGTCCTTTAAAACAGTGCCCCTCCCTATTCCTGTTTTGACACCCACCATCACCCTTGACCCAAATTTTTGGACCATTGGAAGAAACAAATGTCTGTTAGAAAAACTTTTTTTTTAAAATTTTGGGGGAACCTGTATTTTAAGCGGCTGTCACAGCAAAAGGGCCCCAAAAAAATTCACAACATGCCCCAATGGCCACTTTTGAAATTGTAAAGAAAAAAATGTCTATTAGAAACATCTTTTATTAGAATACGACCTGTAGTATTGCTGCATTTCAACGCAGCATGTACCCATAAAAATTATTATAAATGACTTCTCAGCCACCCGTTAAAAATTGTGAAGGAGAAATGCCACTTACGAAGCACATTTCTGTTCCCCAAAGGACCATGATTTTTTTGCTGATATCTCACAGCAACTGACTATAAAATTTTAATTTGGACTTCTCAGCCATGTTTAAATATTGTTGAGGCACATGACCCAAAACCATTGACTATGTGAAAATTCTAAAGATGAAGTTGAGAAATGGAATATGGTTTTGTCATGAAACCTTGGTTGTCTTTTATAGTCTCCCTCACAGCATAACCAGTAAAATGAACTGTTGGAAGTGAGAATAAAAATTGCAGAAGAAATGATCATTTTAAAATATGTTTTTCAATGAGGACCTTTTTCTGTTTGGAGAGGAAGTAGAAGTAGACAGCAACTAATCAGGTGATCGGCAATTGGGGTGGCCACAATATCTTCAGAGATCCATGCTGTTTTATTCTTGTTTGAAAGTCAAACGATTCCACATTATCTGTGGAAGCCGGTGCGTTTTGTCTGTTAAAGACTCCTTCCGGCTGTGTGACAGGTCGCTCAGATATGACGCTGGATGCTGGGCAGGACAACACCCTCTATGGCGTGGCGAGCCAGCTCGGGCCATTCGTGCCATTTTGGGATACCAGAAGTCTATTGGGCGGAACACATACAAAAACATCGGTGTGTGATGCAGAAAGGTCGTGCACCTTGATCTTAAGCTGGTCTCTGGTGTGTTGTATCTGTGGCCTGCTTTGCATGCGGTGGTGAGGTTGGTAAATAATGATTGCCAGAGGTCACCCATTAGGCTTCTGCCACCTTGACTGCTCTGCACTGCTTGCCGCTTTTTTACGGCTTCTTGCACTCTACTGCTCGTCACATCGCTGTCGTTGTTCACCGTGACATGTTGATGATCGTGAGGGCAGACGCACAGATGTCTCCCGTTGATTCATCAGCAAGGTCTCCATTTCCTGCTTTTTACTCTCTATTTGGGTGGTGGAAGAAAGTGCTGAGTTTGGTTTTGTACCGGGGATCCAGGTGGGGGCCACCCAGTAAACTGTTGTTCATTTTGATTGGCCTTAAGCTGGGATCTTGTTGGTAGGAAATGGAGCATCCAAGGCACTCTGTGAGGAGTTGGAGCCTTTGAGTTCCCAAGCTCTCTTCTAGGTGAGGGGCACTAGCAAAACTCATACTTCCTCAGTCTGCATCAAATTCCCGCCCACACAAAAAAAAAAGAAAGAATATAAAAAAAATAAAAAATAAAAAAAAAAAACAAAATAATAATAAAAAAAAAAATAAAAAAAAAAAAAAAAAAAAAATAAAAAAAAAAAAAAAAAAATAAAAAAAAAAAAAAAATAAAAAAAAAAAAAAAAAATAAAGAAAAAAAAAAAAAAAACAAAAAAAAAAAAAAAAAAAAAAAAATAATATAAAAAAAAAAAAAAATTAAATAAAAAAAAAAAAAAATAAAAAAGATATAAAAAATAAAAAACCTCTTTCCAAGGAGGGACGTCGGTGTTAGGTATTACTCCTCCTCCTCCGCGTACTCCGGCATCGTGCTTCAACACAGCCCTGTACGTGCTCAGATGATGCACCCTGAGAGCTGAGTGCCGCCTTGCACTAGCTCTGGACCTTGAACCTCTGCCTATGAAGAACCAATATATTGAGAAACTGTCTGGCCTTGTGAATTGATGAGAGAAAGGGCTCCGTGTCTGCATCTGTGCCGTCTCCTCCTCAGTCGCTGGCGGGACCTGATGTTTCAGAGTGTCCAAACGATCGTTTCAGAATAAGATCCCACAATGCTCTTGCTGACAAGGGCTTCGTCCGCACTGACCATTTTGGTGGTTCTTCAAACTGCTTAAGGTATGGTGCAGAGCTCTGTCACCTGCCTCCACTCTCGGTGGCTCAACACCCGAGGGCCGCACCTGCTTGTCAGGCCATGTGTCACTTTGTATGCGTAATGGCCATTGCGCTGCTCACCACAATCGACTGGTGCATGTGGAGGGTGGAATTCAAGATGTTGCCACGTTCAACAATTAGAGACGGTTGACGGGGAGGCGAGCTGACGCTGCACGCAGCCAGGCGGGACGAGCTAGGGTGCAGATCGCGGAAGTTCGAACTCAGACTCGAGCCTTCTTCGCAGGCAAGTCCAGTCCCGGGTAGCTCTTTAGAAATTTATGGACGACAAGGGTTTCATGACATGTGCCATGGCAAGGGATGTGCTCCAGCCTACCGATCTTAAGGCGGCCAGCAGATTTCGCCCGTTTATGCGCACACACACCTTGCCTGGCACACAAGGTTCTTGTCACCCAGCCAGCGCACGGTCTCGGTTGCGGAAGTAAGCCTCCAAAGCTCTTGACCTGTGTTGTGGACGATCTCCCAAGCAGATTAATTTCAACACGGATGGTGTCTCTGGCCGTGATGCTACCGAGGGACCTTGGGGGAAAAGAGCCCTGCACATCCCTGCTGGTTTTGAAGACGTGCGCCGAGCGTCCTGAGAGCCACCGTTCTCCCAAGAAGAGACATCCACCCAGCTCTCCAGTGGCTGTCACAGGATTTAGCGGCCCTTGGCGGTCGTGCTTACTAGTCATGTGTTGAGTGGTTGGATGGATTTTCCGGACACAGATGCAGACAAAGCGCTTGTAATTTAGATGTCTCGTCGGCTGGCCAGGGCAGAGGACGGCTTCTGGCAAATGAATGCCTGCTCGGCATTGGTATTGGGGGCAGGCGAGGGCCATGACGTGGCGGAACCCATTCTGTGTCCACCAGTCGGAAAGCTACATTTCCAAGGCCAAAAGCCGGCAATGCCGAGATATCAGGCTTTTGCTTTGGGATGGTTCTTGGGGGTGTTAAGTGATTTCTTCTGTCCCCAAACGGGAATAACAGAAGGCTGGTCTGCTAGACTGGCCGACCTGTACGGTGTGCAGGTCGATCAAAATGGCGGAAGGAGAAAGGGGTAGGTTGGGTCTCTGGTGGTACTGGCGGCTGATGCGGAGCTGATCCCTGGATCATGACCTCAGGACATGGGCATGCTGAGGAACGTGCGTGGTGGAGGAGGAGGGAAGGAGGCGGAGACAGAGGGCTGATGTGACAGTGGTTGGGAGACCAGGCGTTCGGTCTGGCTTTTTTGGCAAAGGGTTCCATCCCATTTCAACTCATGCATTCGTGCATGTGAACTAGGACATGTTGTGGTGGTTAAACAACTTAAGCTTCTTGCCTCTTACTTATGCTGATTACGCAAAGGCGGATATGACAACGCGCTGTGTGAATTCAGAGGGCTTGCTCAAAGATGGCCCAGGCTTGTGAGAGGTCCTGGACCTTTTTGACGTGCGCATAAGGAGGAGCGGGGTTTGCGTGACCGTGGCTGGCGGAATCATATCAGCGGACTTCTTCGACCGCCATTCTACCATTTTGTGGCGGGACCCGTATTGACACTATACCCCAATCATCTTCCTCCTTTGTCAACTGATGAAGCGCTCGAAAGCAAATTCTGTGGAAAAGACCAGGATGGATCCGAATGTCGTCATCATCTCATATCTAACAAGGTGACTTGGTCGTCTGACTTTTTTCTGCATCAGAAGCTAGCGGGACTACAAACAAGGGGCTGCAAGGCGTTGCGCCCGCCGGGATTTTTTGCCGATTGACCGGCTTCATTCATTCCTGGATGGCGATTCAGTAACTGGGCGTTAGAGCAGGACTAATCATTCCTCTTGATCTTTTAACATGCTTTCTGACCCAACGCATTTTGTCATCTAAGAGGGTCTTCAGACAATGGATTATCCCACAGTGGTGGGGTACACAAGTTGACATTTGGGCTGCATCATGGTGGACGGAATGGGATGATGATGATGCACGGACATTTCGTGGCCGTGACTGGGAGGACGAGGAGGTAAGATGCTGGATGCAGGTTGCATTTAACCACTGAACGAACAGATGGCGACGTTGTCGTTATTAGATTCACAGGGCCCTCCTGACCAGCGATGACAGGCCTGACGGTCATGCAACAGACGATCCGCTGCATGCGTGTTGTCGACCGCACTGGAAGGATCACCTTCTCTCGTTACCTCTACCTCATGTGCAAACCCCCTCTTTGCTCGCAACCACCGGCATTGCGTTCCATGTTCAGAAATATAAAAAATTTTTGAGAAGGGTATGGGAATAGTTTTGGAAAGTTCTTCTTATTAAAGACGGCAAATCACAGCTATTCTCAAATCCCTCTAATCTATAAACAAAATTGCTGGATTCAATTTTAACTGACAAGCGTGTCTATCAACAAATCTGAACTGGTGCAAAGTCAAAAAACACGTATCTGTTTGTTTTAGTATAATACACGGTTATTTTTTTGCACCTTTCAATTTACCTGTGGTGACTATAGAATTGCTGTTTTAAAGATTTAGGTGGATGCTGCGTCACATGAACAAAGCAGGGTGCGCAAAAAAGGTCAAAAATCACGTATCTGTTATGTTTTCGTTATGATACACGGTATTTTTGGCTAATCAATCAACTGTCTGGATACAAGATTGCTGGATTGTACAATTTACTGCAAGGTGGTTATATCAACACAGGTGGTATGGGTTTAAATTGAAAATTAACACTATTCTGGAAATGTATTATGATAATAAATGTGGAGTTTTGCACCTAACAAAGAGACCTGAAGTTACTAGATAGATGTGTATCCTATATAAGTTCAGGGCTGCCCAATGTCAAGGAATATTTCAATAGCAAAATGTTAATAATAAAGATATTGCAGTGCAATGTATACACTAAGTTTGAGTGTAACTTTTTCCAGTGTTCTGTATAGGATAGAGCTGTCTGTGTTCGCCGCGGTCCCCCCCGCTCTACCGTGACTTTACAGCGCGGTAGATGCTGGCTTTAAATTCTTTTCTAGCTAACTTACATAAAATCTTTCAAGATTCTAATCTAACTAAAGTGGAGGATCACAGCTAATAGTGAGGTTTCTATGTGACGAAATAGACTAATTTCGCTGAGCTGTTTGGCCACAGGCAGAGCGCACGGTCCTATTTTTCCTATGAGACGATGAGAGACACTAAGGCTGAACAGGAAACGATGTTCTATGTAATACCGGAGGACATGTGATTTTTCCAGCCAAATAGCAACCCATACACATCCAGTCATGACGAGAACACACATCTCACCCTGCTCCTATTCTGTAATCTGATTTGCTGGCCGCCAAATTACAGGAAAGCGACCAAAAAAGGCCCCGATTTTAATAGAGATGCACAGTTTTTAAATTAATTATCGCTGATCTAAAAAATTTTTCGATCACCATAAACACCTTGCCGATTTCAACTTTGTCGATAAAAATCGTAAAAAACAATTCAACAGATGTTCCCAGATGTGCGTTTAGATGCCCTGGTAGTGTTCCTATGAAATTTTTGGAGGCAGTTCGTTGCTAGGGGTTGTTTTAAATAGAGGCCCAGAACCACTCTTGGACCGAACAAAGAGCTTTTTGAGCAACACTACAAATGGGGGTTCCCCTCAGTTTTAAAATGACCCATACGTGGGGTAACAAAGCTGTATAACAAAAACTGAAGTACAAAAACTTTCCCAATTTACAAGAGAGGGTTAAATTATAATGGGTTTTTATTGCTGTTTTTCCCAGGGGATTTTTTTAAATAGCAAATTAAAATTTTTTGTAACATTACTATTTCCCCTACCAAAGTAAAAAAATTTTAAGAACAGATTTATGCAGAGGGAAGAAGGAAAGAGATTTCATGCTATTCTTTCTTTCTTTTGGAAAGATCTTTGTTCTAATGCCCCCTTCCTTTAACATGGACATGTACATTTGATCAAACTGTATTTTAAAAGATAATGGGGAAATTTTCAAATTTTAAAAAATTGTCTACTAAATTTGTCTATTAAAAGGTTTTTTGCCCTTTTATTTCGCTTTGACAAACGATAAAAATAGGGCCGTGTGCTGTTTGGGTTTAAAGGATTTGGCCCTCTGGAAATAAAAATCTATCTTGAAAACAAGCCCTCCAAACTTCCCATTTCAAAAATAGAGAATTTGGTCATTAGCTAAATCAGAACTCCTGAGGGAAAAATTTGAGGGGAAATTTTTAAAGTGACATGATTGCCTAAATGTCTGAGTAGGAAAAATTTTAAACAGAAACCCAGTGGGAATTGCAAAAATTTTTTTTGGGAATTTAAAAAAATTTGGTCACTTAGTTCATGTATTGTATATGGGGTTCTCAAGTTCAGCAGTGCAGTAAAAATTATCACCATTCACTTCAGTCTCAGTCACAAGGGTTTAAAATCTATGGAGGCCCAATGTAGGGAAAACGGCCCTAGGCCCAAAGGGACTTTACTGCCTATGGGCTCCCAATCAGGTCCCTTTTCATTTTTTCAGAGCACTCTTTAAAGGGAAAGGGAGACTAAAATTTTTTATTTTTTTTTATTTTTTTAATTTTGAAATTAAATTTCCCCCATGGGGGATCTTGAATCTTTAAAACACTGTTAAAAGTAAAAAGGGGAAACATATAGGGAAGGGACTGTCTAGTTCAAGATGTCTTTGTTGCCCATAGCAACCAATCAGAGGTCCCCTTTCATTTACTCAGAGCACTATATTAAATGAAAGGGCATACCCAAATCTCCTCACTATTAAAAAAAAAAACTAAAAAAAAAAAACACCTTTTTGAGTGCCACTGTTTATCTAACTTGTCAATATAGGACTGAGCTAGAACAATGAAGAAACTGAATTGCTTAGCTATTAATGTTGAATATTGATTAAAAGGTATGGGAGATGAACCGAATAAATTTTTTATTCCGTCCGATTTTCCTTTTTGGGCTGCTGGTTTAAAGAAACTTTCAGAGATAAACAATTATACCACCAGGATCTTCCTTACATCTTCTAAAGTGAAGAATTTCCCCTCAAATAAATTTTTTGGTACTTGCCCCTGGCCCCCTGGGTTATTTTCAGCCTTAACTTTTTAAAAAATATCTTTTAAAATGTGTCCAGCCTCATATCACTGCGCTGAGTTCAGTTCATCCTCTCCACAAAGCCTGTGGGTCTAAATTTATCAAAAGCATGAATGCCGGGGAAAAATTTTTCTAAACATTTTTTTCCCTTCCCTTTCCCCCCTTGGGGGGGGTTTTTTCTTCCTTTTTTTTTTTTTTGAAATTTTTCTGAGAAAATTAAAATTTTCAGCCCAGGAGAAAAAATCTACTGAAGTACTTGTTTCCCCAAAAATTTTTGACAGAAAAAGGAGCATCCAGGAAATCTGAAGTGAATGAAAAGCTGAAAAGGGGAAAAAGGGCTGTAGCTTTAAAAAATTGACATTTTTATATTAAATAAATAATATAACTATTAAATGTTCGAAAGATATTAAATTTTTCCTGTATAAATTTTAATTTTTGTATCCCTAAATAATAAAGGGGTGAAAATTTTTCCACGGGGGTGCAAACCCGTAGTCTGCCCTCCTTTTAGGCCCCAAAAAATGAACAGCCCTGTTCTCTTGATTTATAATCAAGACGCACTCCAAAATTTTTGGGGCTTTTTTGGGTACCCGTGGTACTTTTTTTAACAGCCCAGATCTGGGGGGGATTCTGGAGGCGTCGCAAACCCGAAATGTTTTGATTCCCACAAATTTATGGGGGGGACGGCAAACCAAAGGGGCATTACTTTCGGGAAAAGATAGGGCCAAGTTACAAATGGTTTTCCGGAGCCTTAAATTTTTCCCTTTTGTAGCTAGAAAGCGCCTAACCAAAGAACCCCCCGGGAGAAAAGGGTTTATAAATTGAGGGGGAAATTTTACACTATTTTTTGCATGCAAAAAAAAAAAAGGGATCTGGGCACCAAAAAAAACATTTCTGTTCTTGGCCCAAAATGTCCCCATTAAACTTAACATGCACGATTTTCAAAAACTATACATTGAAAAAAAAACAAGAAAAGTTTACTATCAATAACCCACACAACCCCCTGTTTTCCCTTTTGCCTTTTTAGTATCCTCCCCCAAATTGGGAAACCTTTTACTTGGGCATAATATTCAGAAATAGGGAAAAAGAGGGCCCTAAAAAGCTTTCCGATAGGGGACAAAAGCTTTTGGGAGGTTTGAGGAACCGGCATTTTTAAATTTAATTTTGTTTTTTTTCTATGATTAGGAAATGGAAAAAAACCCTGGAACTATTAAAAATTTATATATTTTTATATACAAAACATTTCACACACCAACATATCCACACACAAAAGACACATAATGCTTTTCCCTTTTATAGGGTAAATAGGTAAACCCCATAAAAAGGGTGCAGAAAAAAAGCCCTTCAAATTTTAAACCTAATATGATGGGGAAAAAATTCCTTTTGAGAAGGGCATGTAGACCATCCAGGGCTGCCAGAAGTAATTTAAGGGGCCGACCCAGCCAAAGCCTTTGGGCCCCCCTTTCAACATTACCAAAATTTTTAAATTTTTTCCGGGGCCCCCCTTTGCAATACGCCAAAAAACTCTAAAAGGGGGGTCCTGGTAAGCTAAGCAAAAATAGGGTTGGGATAGGGCTGGTGCCCTTTTTTTTTACCCTTATCATAGGTAAATATAGCCCCAAGGGTGCAAAATTTGTCAAAACAATAATGTAATTTTTTTGGGCTTAAAAAGACAAAAATATCCCAATTAATGGGTATTGGCCCCGGGTTTTTTTTATTGGGGAAATTTTTTTTCCAATAACTTTAATTAAAAAAATTTTTGTTTACCTTTTTTTTCCCTTTTTTCATTACCTTTAATTTACATACAGTAGTTAAACAGGGTTTAAAGGCCCAGCAAAAAAAAACAAATTTAAAAAGGCTGGGTGGATACATTACCCAAAAATTAGCAAGATTAAGGTTAATTTTGAGGGAAAAAACGCTTCGGGGACATAATAAAATTTTTTTAAAAAAATTTACCAAAAGGGCCAAAAAAAAAGAAAATCCTCCCAAGAGCTTAAATTTTTACCCCGGTTTTATGGAACAAGGGGGGGTCCCCTACGGGCTTGGGAAAGAAAGGGTTTTTTCAAAATATAATAAGGGATTCTTTACTTCTTTACGTAAGGGAGTGAGACTGTGGAAAATCTCTGCAAGAGGAACTTGTATGGTGAATTTCAAAAAGGGGGCTGGGGTGATTTTTCTTGAGGGGAATTATATAACAAGTTTTTAGTGAACAGGATTCTTTAAGAAGGGTTTATTGATCCGGGATTTATTCGATTGCCAAAATTGGAGTCGGAAAAGGGAATTTTTTTTTAAAATTAGGCCCAAATTTGGCTTCTACCTCATTGGGGGTTCTTGCCTTTCTCTGGATCAACACTTTAGCACAATACACTGAACTGGATGGGCATCTTTTGTTTCAGCCTTACAAACTATATAACTGCTTGTGAGGGGATCCAACAGTTGTTGCCTTGCACAGATCTATGTTTACTGCCCAGGTAGGATGCTTGTGAAGCGCATTTCACTAAACGTTTGTTTTTTTAGTAAACAAGTGTTCAGGTCATGAATGCAAGCCCTAGAGCACTTGTTGTACACATTACCTTTCCCAGCAGTAACTATTAATCCATTGGCATGCTTCCCCTGTTCATCATGCTTCTGTGACACTCCAGGGCAAGTGCTGAAATTCCAACCAGATGATAAAGTCACACTCCCATTTCACTTGGGAACAATCGGCCCTGACAAAGCAATATATAGCCAATGGCAAAAGACCACAGTTGTGGGGTAGGAAATTTATCAGGGTACCTTGGTTTTTTCACAACCAAAGAACATACATATAGATTAATCTGGAACTTAGACAGTGAGCCCCAATGGGTAGTGAAAATAATGTGAATAATGATAGTTTCTGTACAGAACTGTGGAATAGAACAGAGTTTTGGAATAGAACGGTGCCATATAGATGAATTAAATAAACCTATTACCTTGGACTGCAGACAGAAGAAACAAGACAAACCATTCCTTAAGCTACTTGCATTGAAGAGTTGTTGCCATACTTCCAATGGCCTCAGCTACCTCAAAAAGTTTAATCCAAGACTTCATCTCCACAGGTTGCTGCACCAAAGCACTCTGGCTAAAACTCCTCACATCAATAGGTCAGAATCATTGGCAGGTAGCTCCCCACCTGCATGTTACTTACTCTTCTCTATCCTTATCCTATGTCACTCCCTACCTCTGCATCTCACATTATCTTCTTTTCCTCCAAATCCTACTTTATATATAACTATCACCATTCACATTGCACCAATTTATAAAATATTGTTCCCCTGCTAAATTTAAAATGCTCAGCACTATAAACCATCAAAATCAAAGACAGTATGGATTTATTTTTGTACATGAATATTGAACGTAGAGTTGTGTTTTTTTGCCAAAATAAATTGAGCATTGTAAACTAACATGATTCAATCCAAAACCTATTTACACATACAAAGCCTTCTATTTTACATTGTTACTTTAAAAAATGGTAATAAAGATGAAATCTTTCACAAGGTGCTGTCATGCACAGACAGGGCTGTAATTTTCCTGGATTTTGTTTTCCAAAACTTCTAATCAAATCATAGTTTGTACAAAAGGTTAGACTTAGGATTCTCTATATTTGTGGAATATTTCCTAGACTAATACATTCAGGAAATCAGCAGGATTATAATTGGTCTGAGTCATCATTGTCACACTTGCCTGATCCCCTGATATGAACCAGTTTAAACCGCATAGTAGAAATCTGAAAACAGCTAAAGATTCACCAGAAATAATGCGAACTCTCTCCAACTCTCACACCATGAAGTATAGATTTACTGCTGGTAGATCTCAAATTGTTGAGAATGAGAACTTAAATCTTGTGAAACCAACAGGTGAAAACTATTATTGTCATTTTATTTTAAAGTACCATTATTTTCAGGGGGCTGCACATCCAAAAAGGGGTTTAAATACATGACATAAGACAAAATGAGTACAATAAAAATCGGTAATTGAGCAACAAACTTGTAAAAAGAGAAAGAGGTCCACCAGAAAAGGTTTACAATGTATAAGGGAAGGAGACAGAGGGCGACGTTGTACGGCTTTTTGTGTGGTAGTGTAACGTTGCCCTTTGTCTCCTTCACCTTCCCTTATACGTTGTAAACCTTTACTGGTGGGGTTATTGTAGGTTGTTAATTTGAAGATTTCTAAGGCAGAAGAGAGTCTGATGTGTTGTGGTAGTGACTTTCAGAGACTGAGGGATGCGCTGGAGAAATCTTGAAGGAGGTTGTATGAAGAGCTGACAAGGGAGCAGAGGAGATTGGGCAGAGATGTTTTGAGGGATTATTTATGGAGAACCTTGTATATCATGAGAAAAAGTCCAATAAACGTGTATCGGGACCAGCGACTTGCAGTGCGAATAATGTGCAAAAATGTATTAAAGTGCTAACAAATCCACATACATGGAAGGTACAAAACAAATAAAAAACAGACACATTTCGGGTACTATATCGTGCCCTTGCGGAGGTCCAGGTGCATGATTATCAGCATCTAATGGTGAGTGCAAATCACTTCCTTGAAGACTTTACTTGTATGTCATGGTTAATAGTTTGACATGCCGGGTAGCTATTGAAAAAACTGGCAAAGGGGAGGCAGAGGGGTAACGAGAAGAGAGGTAGATTAACTGCAGCAATTTTAAGGATGGTTTGGAGGAGAGTAGAAGTCATAAAAAAATAATGTTTCCATAGTCTAAGCGAGAGATGACAAGGACATGAACTAGAATATTGCAGAGTTAAATTTAGCAAAAAGGCAAATTCGAAAAAAGTGTTCTAAAGTAGAGTTAGTATTACATGCTAAAGGCTCGGTTGCCCCTTTCTCACCTCATACATGAAAGCCCTACAAAGAAGTTATGTTTTATAATTCTGTAACAGATTGTTTCTGTAGATCATTCTGTTTAAAAATTATAAAACATAATTGATTTCTTATATAATTAGTTCATATGACTTTGTTTCTGATTTTTAGAGGAAGTTGGAAAAATCTTATAATTCTGGTAGTCTTATTTTTATTTATTTATTTATTTTTTACGGTGCTCATCCTGCATTATAAATGATATGTAAACTCTAATCTGTGGGTTCATACAATTACAGCAATATCAAATTGATATTTTTTTTTATGTTTTACTACTTCCATAACCGAAGAGCCATAACTATTTTTCTGTTGACGAAGCTGTGTGGGTTATTTTTTGTGGGATAAGTTGATGTTTTCATCAAGATCACTTTGGGGTTTATTTGACTTGACGCTATGTACACTTTTTATTTAGTTTTTTGTAAAGAATTAACAAAAATTGTGATTCTGACATTCTATTTTCATTTACTTATTTTTTTAATGGCACTTAGTGTGCTGGTTAGATAATATGGTAGTTACATAGCATGGATTGTTACAAACATAGCAAAACCAAAAGTGTACTTTTTAAAACAAAAATAAAATATTTTTTAGTAATAAGAAAAAGAGGTTTGTATTTCATATATAGAAATTTTTTTTTACTCAATGGCTATAATTACTGCGCTGTAATATATATGTAACTGTTAATCAGTCTGTTAGGACATAGCCGTAAGTGAAGCCTAACAGACTTAAGTCCAAGGGGAATCCTATCCAACACTAGATGTCACAGTTGCTATTGACTACGGTAGCTAGGGAGTTAAACAACCAGAATCAGTTCTGATCCAGGCAGTTGCATTGAGACCATGGCCGTATATAGCTATAGGGCTCATAGTATTATATAACTTCCTGCTATGCCTTAAATGTAGGGGGCAGAGCTTACAAGTATCAAAACAGACTCAGTTTAATCACAACAAGGTGAACTCAGAACTTACATGTGAGAATGAATGGCTGTCTGAACTGTTGTCTACTAGTGGTTCTCTTTATACCCCCAAAGCAGTGTTTAGAACTGAAACGCATGTTTAATGTATGACATGACACATAATCCACAGCAAACTACCACTACAAAAACAGCTGCCATGTCAGCGATCTAGTCCAGCATAAGTTTTTTTTTTTTTTACCCCATCACAAACAGCCGTTCCACTGATGACATTGCTGGTGGTCTTATCCCTTTGACCTCCAACTGCCAGTGGGTGGCTCATGAAGACTTCAGCCACATTGCCTTACATCAGTGTGTGAAAGTAAACAGCTTCAAGTGGTAATGTCAGACAATGACATGTGACTACTACAAACAATCTGTGGCTGCAGCCCTCACAAGCCAACCATCGTCAGATGGGTGTCAACAGATAAACAGGGGAGACCACTAGCAGCATCATCACCGAAAGATCACGGACTGGAGAAGTACATTTTTTTATTTCAGTAAATTTATTTTTAAAATCCAAAAGACCCAGAGAACCTTGTTAAAATACTTGGTGCCACCTGGGTTAGACCACTTTCTCAGCCCCTTCCACTACACCATAGATCAATTTATATTCACCAATTCATACACAATCAGATGCAAATGCAAAGAATCTCATCTGCCGCTAATACTGTCAAGCAGACCTGATTGGTTATGATTAGTGTTGAGCGATTACGTTGACCATCGACATCGGTCGATGGTCGATAGTCGACCATCATCGACAAGATAGTCGATAGCGAGTGGTCGATTATGAGCGATGACCAATAAAGTCTATGGGAGAGCAACAACACCTTCATTCTTACACCCAAACAGGGCTGGAGAAGCTGGAATTAACATCCACAACAGTCAAATGGATACGTGCTACATCTTAGGCAACACACTTAGGTTATAAAAGCCACAGAAAAAAAAATCACACACCATTCACTATCCCTGTCTTGTACCACAGCATGACCCTTAAACCTGCATCACCCACAAATTAAAAAGTGCCAGAAGGCAGTATGATTTGAACCATCATCTTACTTGAACTGGACATTGAATATCCCTGTCCTGGAACGTAGCATGAGCCCCAAACCTGCATGACCCCCCGAATCAAAAGTGCCGGAAAAAGGAGTCTTTCAACCACCATTTTAGTTGAACTGGACATTGACTATACATGTCCTGGGCCACAGCATGAGCCCCAAACCTGCATGACCCCCAGATTCAAAAGTGCCGGGAAAAGGAGTCTTTCAACCACCATTTTAGTTTCACGGGACTTTGACATATACCTGTCCTGGCCAAAAGCATGAGCCCCAAAGCTACATGACCCCAGATTAAAAAGTGCAGAAAAAGGAGTCTTTCAACCACCATTTTAGTTTCACTGGACATTGACTATACCTGTCCTGGGCCACAGCATGACCCCAAACCTGCATGACCCCAGATTAAAAAGTCCCGAAAAAGGAGTCTTTCAACCACCATTTTAGTTGAACTGGACATTGACTATACTGTCCTGTCCCGCAGAATGACCATAAACCTGTCGACCACGATTAAAAAGTCCCGGGAAAAGGAGTCTTTCAACCACCTTTGTTGAACTGGACATTGCCCTAACCTGTCCTGGACCGCATATGACCTAAAACCTGTCGGCCCCCAAATTAAAAAGTGCCGGAAAAGGAGTCTTTGAACCACCATTTTAGGAGAACTGGAAATTAACTATATGGGTCCTGTACCGCAGAATGACCATTAATCCTGTCTGACCCACAGATTAAAGAGTGCCGTAAATGGGAGTCTTCAACCACCATTTTAGTTTCACTGGACAGATACTGTCCCTGTCCTGGGTAGCGCTTGCCCCTCCGTATAAGTGCGGACCAATTGAGCTTCACTTGGAAATACTGGTGGTTAACGCTCCTGTTCCACCCAGGTGCCCTTTTTCTTGGCATTCTTTTTCTCATTTTACTCAACGTGCTGGAGGAAATTGTCTCTGTACTTTGTTCTCTGTCCGTGCTCCATACTCCATGTCCTCTGAATAACCTACATCTGGTCAAGTTTTCCTGTACCTCCCTTGTACAATTCAGAGGAATTTTTTTCCCAGCTATTTTGTACATGCAAGTTTTTTAGTAGTTTAATTCTAGAAAACACATTTTTAAAATAGGATGGAATCCCACCATGTCTTTGTTTTTTGTTTTTTTATTGTATTAAATGGGTTGTCTCAATACAGGGATTGATAGCTATGTTAAAGATCTTGCAAAAACAAGTCATTTTGCAATATGTGTCCATTAACAGTGTCCTACCTATTCCTGTTTCTGACAGCACCATCACCCTTGACCACCCCTTGACAATTGTGAAGAACAAATGTCTGTTAAAACAACATTTTTTTTATAAAAAGGACCTGTAGTATAGCTGCATTTCAAAGAAAAAAATGCCCCCAAAAAATTCAAAGCATGACCCTTGAGCCACTTTGGACAATTGTGAAGAACAAATGTCTGTTAGAAACAACATTTTTTTATAATAGGACCTGTAGTATTGCTGCATTACAAAGCAGCATGACCCAAAAAATTAAAAAAAATGACTTCTCAGCCACTTTTAAAAATTGTTAGGGATAAATTCCACTTAGAAGCCACATTTCTGTTCCAAAGGTCCATAATTAAGCTGTATCTCACAGCAACATGTCCTCAAAACCATTGTCGATGCGATATCTTCTGAAGCTCAGGTGAGTAAATGGACTACGGTGGTTGCCCATGAAACCTTGCTGTCTTTTACAGTCTCCTCACAGCAAAACCAGCAAAATGAACTGTTGGGAAAAGAGAATAAAAATTGCAGTAAGAAATGATCATTTAAAAAAACATTTTCAAGAGGACCATTTCTGTTTGAAGAGGAATGTGAAGAAGACGGCAACTAATCAGTGATCTCGGAAATTTGGGGGCCACAACATAAATCAGATATCCATGCCTGATTAAATCTTGATGAAAGTCAAACGATCCACATTATCTGTGGAAAGCCGGATGCGTTTGTCTGTAATGACCCCTCCAGCTGTGGCTGAAGTCCGCTCAGATATGACGCTGGCTGCTGGGCCGGACAACACCTCTAGCGTGGGCGAGCGAGCTAAAGGCCATTCGTCCATTTGGATACCCAGAAGTCTATTGGACCCCGGAACACATCCAAAAACATCGGTGTTGAGACGCAGATAGTCGTGCACCATGATCTTAAGCTGGTCTCTGTGTGTTGGATGTGTGCCCTGAATTGAATGCTTTGGTGAGGTGGTAAATAAAGATTGCCAGGGGTCACCCATTGGGCTTCTCCCACCTTGCCTGCTGCTGCCGCTACGGCTACTTGGCACTCTACGCTGTCACGTCGCTGATGTTGTTCCACCGTGACTTTTAGGAATGTGAAGCAGACGCAACAGATTCTCCAGTTGATCAATCAGCAAGGTCTCCTTTTCCCGAATTTTACTCTCTATTTGGGGTGGGTGGAAGGAAAGTGCGAGTTTTTGTTTTGTACCGGGATCCGGGAGGGTGGCCACCCATAACTGTTGTTCATTTTGATGGCCTTAATGCGAGGATCATGTTGGAGGAAATGAGCATCCAAGCACTCTTTGTGAGAGATGGAGCCTTGATTCCCAAGCCTCTGGGTCGAGGCACTAGCAAACTGATCTTCCTCATCTTCCTCCTCCGCCTCAAATTCGCGCCAACCTCTTTCAAGGCGGGGACGTCGGTAATGTCGGTGTCTAGGAATACCTCCTCCCCTCCTCCTCCTCCCTCCTCCGCTGCCCCCGGGCACAGCTTCAACACAGCCCTGACTTGCCTGAAAATGATGCACCCTGAGAGCTGATGCGCCACCTTGCACTAGCTCTGGACCCCGAACCACTGCCTAATGAAGACCGATGAAAATGGAAACTGTCGGGCCTTGTCGATTTGACGGAGAAAAAGGCCCCATTCCGCAACTGTGTCCGTCTCCTCCTCCTCGCTGGCGGGACCTGTTGTTTCAGAGTGTCCAACGATCGTTCCAGAACTAAGACACCACAATGCTCATGCTGACAAGGGCATTGTCCGCACTGACCATTTTGGTGGCTTCTACAAAACTGGCAAGGATGGTGCAGAGTCTTTCACCTGCCTCCACTCTCGTGGCTCAACACCCAGGTCCGCACCGCTGCTTGTCAGGCCATGTGTCAATTCGAAATTGCGTAAGGGCATTGCGCTGGCCCCCACATTCGCTGGAGCATGGGGAGGGTGGAATTCCAGCGTGTTCCCCACGTCAACAATGAAAACGGTTGACGGGAGGCCGAGCTGACGCTGCAACGCAGCCAGGCGGGACGAAGCAGGGTGCGAACGGCGGAATTTGCGAACTTAGACTTCGAGCCTTCCTCACAGGAAATCCAGAACCCGGGTAGCCTTTAGAAATTTCTGGACGAAAAGGGTTTTTCATGACATGTGCCAGGAAAGGGGATTGCTCCAGTCTCCCGATCTTAAGGGGGCCAGCAGATTTTGCCCGTTATCGCACACCACCTTCCCTGGCAAAAGGGTACTTGGCACCCAGCCAGCGCTCGTCCTCGTTGCGGAAGCCCTCCCACAGCTCCTGACCTGTGTGGGAAAGGTCTCCAAGACAAATTAATTTCAACACGCCTGGTTTCCTGGGCACGTGAAGCCACCAGAGGACCTTGGGGAAAGAACCCTCACCATCCCTGCGGGTTTTTAAGAGCGTGCGCCGAGCCTGAGAGCCACCGTCACACCCAGAGACATCCACCCAGCTCACCCAGTGAGCTGTCACAGAGATATAGCGGGCCTTGGCCGTGCTTACTAGTCCATGTGTCGGTGGTCAGATGGACTTTTCCGGACACAGAGGCAGACAACGCGCTTGAAATTTTTTGATGACACGTGGCTGGCCAGGCAGGGACGGCTTTTCTGGCAAAGAAATGCCTGCTCGCATCTGGGATGGGGGCAGGGAAGGACCATGACGTGGCGGAACCCATCGTGTCCACCAGACGGAAAGCAACATTTCCAAGGTCAAAAGCTGGCAAATGCCGACATTCAGGCTTTGGCTTTTAGATGGTTTGGGTTAAAGTGTTTCTTCTGCTCCCAAACCTGGAAACAGAAAAACTGGCTGCTAGACTGGCCGCTGTACCCGGGGTGCAGGTTGTCAAACTGGCAGAAGGGGAAGGGGTAAAGGGTGGGTCCTGGTGGTGCGGTGGTACTTGGCCCACGGGGGAGGCTGAAGCGGAGGCTGATCCCTGATCATGACTCTGAGAGACATGGGCAGCTGAGGAACGCTTTGGGGGTGGCGGAGGGGGAGGAGGGTTGACAGTGGTTGGGGGCCCGGCGTCGGTCTGCCTTTTTTGGCCAAGTGTTTTCCCCCCATTTCAACTCATGCATTCGCTGCATGTGACTAGACATGTTGGGGGTGGTTAAACACCTATGATTCTTGCCTCTACTTATGCTTTACGGCAAAGACGGCTATGACATCGCTGGGTGAATCAGGCTTGCTCAAAGAAGGCCCCGGCTTGAGAGGTCCTGGACCTTTTTGACGGCGATAAGCGAGAGCGGGGTTTGCGCTGACCGTGCTGGCGGAATCATATCAGCGGACTTCTGCACCCCGCCCTCATCTCTTTTTAAGGCGGAACCCCGTACTGACACTACCCCCCTCGTCTTCCTCCTCGTCCCGTGATGAAGCGCTCGCAGCAAATTTTGCTGAAAAGACCACGTTGGATCCGCAATGTCGTCATCAGCATCATCAACACAGGTGACTTGGTCGCCTGACATTCTGCATCCCGGGGCTGCGGGCTACAAGCAAGAGGACTGCAAGGCTTTTCCGACCGCCCGGGATTTTTGCCGATTGACCGCTTCCTTCTCCTCCTCTGATGGCATCAGTAATTGGGCGTCAGAGCAAGAAAATCATCCTCTTTGGGCCCCTGATCTTTTAACATGCCTCTGACCCAACCGCATTTTGTCTTCAGAAAATGGATTATCCACAGTGGTGGGTACCCCGAGTTGACATTTGGGCTGCTTTATGTTGGGCGGATGCTGGTGATGCTGATGATACATTTTGGCCGTGACTGGGAGGACGAGGAGGTAAACTGCTGGATGCAGGTTGCATTAAACACTGAAGGACAGATGGCGACGCTGTTTGTTACTGAGATTTACAGGGCCCTGACCCACGATGACAGGCCTGACGGGCCTGCAACTGACGAAACCGCTTTGGGATGCGTGTTGTCGCCAGCACTAGAAGGAGCCCCTTCTCTCGTACCTCTAAACCTCCATGTCCTACCCCCCTCCTTTGCTCGCTTTCCACCTGAATTTCGCTCCATGTTCTGAAATATAAAAATTTGAGAAGGGATGGAAAGTTTGGAAAGTCTCTTATTAAAAAACGACAAACACAGCTATTCCAAATCCCTCAAATCAAAAAAAATTGCTGGATTCAAATAAAAACTGGAAATTAGATCATCAAAAAAGCTGGCCTGCGCCAAAGTGAAAAAACAAAGTATCTGAAATGTATTTGATAATACAAGGTATTTTTGGCACCTATCAATTCACCGTGGTGACTATAAAATTGCTGTATTCAAATTTAAAATGCAAAGTAGATCTATCAACAAAGCGGCCTGCGCCAAAGTGAAAAAACACGTATCTGAAATGTATTCGGATAATAAAAGGTTTTTGGCCCCCTATCAATTCACCTGTGGGTTTACTATAAAATTGCTGTATTCAAATTTAAATGCAAGCTGCCTCAATGAACAAAGCTTTTATGCGCCAAATAAAAAAAACACTATCTGTTATGTATTCGTATAATACAAGATATTTTTGGCACCTTTCATCACCTGTGGTGACTATAAAATTTTCTGGATTCAGTTTAAGTGCAAGCTGCCTCAATGAAACAAAGCTGTAGTGTGCCAAAGTAAAAAAACACGTATCTGTTTTTGTATTCGATAATACAAAATATTTTTTTGGCACCTTTCAATTCACCTGTGGTGACTAAAAAAATTGCTGGATTCAAATTTAAGTGCAAGGTGGATATATCAACAAAGTGGAATGGGCAAAATTGAAAATGAACACCTACTGAAATGTAATACTGATAATAAAAGTGGAGTTTTGCACCTAACAAAGAGACCTGCAGTTACTAGAAAAGATGTGTATCCTATAAGTTCAGGGTGCCCAATTCCAGGAAATATTTCAATAGAAAACTGTTAATAATAAAGCTATTGCAGTGCAATGTCTACACTAAGTCTTGGTGAACTTTATCCAGTATTCTTTATAGAGCTTTTCTGTGTTCGCCCGCGGGCCCCCCCCTCCCCCGCTCCCCTCCGTGACTTTACAGCGGTAGATGCTCCTTTAAAATTCTTTACCTAACTACATAAAATCTTCCAATCTCTAATCTAACTAAATTGTAAGGATCACAGCTAATAGTAGAGGTTTCTCTGTGAAGAAATAGAATAATTTCGCTGAGCTGTTTGGACACAAGCAAAGCGCACGTCCTTCTGCTCTGATACGCTGAGAGACACTGAGGCTGAACAGGATACGCTGTTCTATGTAAAACGAGGTCATGTGATTTTTCCAGCCAATCGCAACCATACACATCCCAGTCATGACGTCGCACACACATCTCACCCTGCTCTATTCTGTAAGCTGATTTGCTGGCCGCCAAAATGACAGGGAAACGCCGAAAATGGCGCGATCTTAATAATATGCACAGATTTTAACCTAAATTATCGCATGATCTAAAAAGTTCGATCAACATAAAAACTGTGCCGATTTAAACTTTGTCGATAATAATCGCTCACCACTAGTTATGATAAATGTATAAATACCTAAACACATTGAATGAGAAATAATGCAACTAAAATTTAACGCAAAGACAACTTTAGTGGCAACTCAACCCATTGAGCGCTGTTGCTTTTATTTCTAAGCAATTTCACTGAAATGAAACTAATTACAAAAAATAACTTTGACAAATAGATGTGTCTACTATTCATTCAGCATGAGAAATTAATTATGGCTCAATAATTGCCATTGTTATACAGCTCATTACATTGTCACAATGCCATGCCTCAAGACCACTGAAAATTATGTCTGTCACTCACCTAATTTTGTACAGATCTAAAGGCTTACTGTGCCAAGTTATGATTCCAAAATTAAAGTGGATCTCCAGGTTTTGAATTAAAAATATGTAAAATTATCACCAATAGACAATGCTAATAATTTTCTGGAGAGTTTTCTTTTTGGTGGCTATTAGGGCAGAGCTGTGATCTGTGATAACCTCAGGCTGCCTGCAGGCAATGTGGCTATATGTTAGTTTGAGACATACCACCTGTCTGATTAGTGGCTCAGGCTACTGAATGCTTTCTAAGAGTACAGAAAGACTAGATGGTCACATATCAATAAAACATCAATGGGTCATAACATTAAGTCATTGATAATGAAGCAGCCAATAAAAAGAATATCACATGCACAAGAATACAGTTAGTTCTTGAAGTTGATGTGTTGAAAACAGGAAAACGGGCAAGCAAAAGTACTTGAGTCATAATAACTCCAAAATGGTAGATCTTGTACGGGTGTTCCTGAAATGCAGTGGTTAAAGTAATCCAAGCAAGGACAGCTGCCCAAAGGCTTATTTATTACATAAAGAGGACAGCAGAATTATAACTAGATCTTTGTAGGTGGTGGTGGTGGCACTTTTACACATTCTTTTTTATTGGTGTGCAACAGCATTAAGTTATGCTTACGGTGGAAGATAATTCATTAGAAATTAGTATAAGTATACTTTAGAATTTTGTATTTACTGTTCTTTATCAGATCAAACTCACTTCAAAAGACACTTTGATGTACTTTCCATATTTCAGAATATTTCACATCTGCATTATGTAGTATACTGTAGATTTAAGGCAGAGATACACTTTAAAAGGGTTGTCCACCTGACCAGCGGAGGGGAAAGCAAGGTGCATCGCTGGAACAAGCTGTGTGTCAGAGGCAAGTTAGCTTTCTTCCAGCCTTAGTTTACATAATTTAGTTTACAAGAGGGGAGCTGGACAAATTAAAATTAAATAGGTAATGACAAAGAGAGCATTTTTCTTCATCTTTAATTTAACCATTTTTATATGCACCATTCGTAACAAAATGTGCCAAGTTCAAATAGATACAAGGGGAACATGTCAGAAAAGAGGCGCCACCACGCCAGTTTTAAGGCGCATTAAATGAGTGTATAGTACACCAGAATGAATGAGTCTGTCAAAAATCTGGCATGTGGTATACCTTGTATAACATATTTCAGACACATAGAAAAAAAAGGCGCATAGCATATCAATGCTAGCATATTTGATGTGCCTAATTTGTCGTGCCTGGTGTATAATGTACCTAGTTTTGGTGTATGACCGTTCATTTAACTAGAGAATAGGGTGTCAGTTTTTTGGGCACAAAATACAGAAAATAGCGCAGCCCTAATGGGACATGTCGCCTAAGAAGATATGGTTGACTTTAGTCTATTATGAGAGAAAAAAAAATCTTCAGATTTTTTTTCTTTAAACAGCAGACAGAAATAAGTGTAACTGTAAGATACATTATATACAGTTGAATCACATTATTATGACCATCAGCTAATATCCAGAGTTACTGCTGTGTGCAGAATGGACAGCAGCTAGACCAGCTGGGAGTGATTCAATGAAGTCCTGGTAGGTTGTTAAAGGTATCTGGAACCATTCTGACTGCACCTTACAGCTGCTGAAGGGTCAGTAGAGCCAACACTACCATTGAGGTGGTTCCACAGATGCTCAGTTGGCTGGAGAATTAGGTGGTCAAGGTAGTACTTGAAAGTTTTGGTCATGCCATTTCAACCAAAGTCTAGCTGTGTGACATATCACATGGTCTTGCTAGAAGATCCCATTCCAGTGAAGATCCCCATGAGCCCAGGGTTATTTCTGTTGGAAGGGAGTATATTCTGCAGGCGTTGCAAGAGCATCCAGACAGGACCATTGAGTTGCATTCACCATTAGTGGCCCAATGGGTATAAACATATTAAGTTGTTAACAATTATCTGAAGCTCGAAGACTAAATTGATCTACGATTCTTATACTTATTGGTAGAATGTACTGCAAAGTGTTATATTACAAAACTTTGCATTTTTCTGGAGAGGCAGAGCATAAGTGGGCAGTGGGTATACTCCTTGTATCAACCCATTATTGATGCAATATTAACATACTGTAAGAAAGCTACAATATACTGTATAAACCTAGGACACAATAAAATATAACTTTTAATAATAACCAATAAAACGTATGTATGAAAAAAGGGCCTACGCTGAACCCTACACTAATCCCTCATATACCAATATAACTACTTATCAGAATAACGTGGGGTAATCGCCCCAACCAGGGCACCCCCACCAGGAAACTAAACTACCAAATCCTAACAAAGCCGTGCTACAAATATGTATGATGCCCACTACACAATTACAAACTAAACAAACAAAATATATTCCCTGTACAAATTCAAAATGGAGACATAATACAAGATATCAAAAGAAATGCTCCTAATAGCTAGTAAGAATAATCCTTTTTTGGGGGATTACCCCGCGTTATTCTGATAGGTATAGTGGTATATGATAGATTAGTGTAGGGTTCAGCGTAGGCCCTATTTACTGGCCCGTTTTATTGATCGATTATTATTAAAAGTTATATTTTCTTGTGTCCTAGGTTTATACGGTATATCATAGTTTTCTTGTTGTTGTTTAATTTGTATAACCGGGTGTTAACATTATCTGATGGGTTTTGCCTCACCCATTTATTTTCTAGATGCTTTTGTGGCTTTTTCATTAACATACTGTAACATCAAATTCCAAAATCGGGCTTAGGTTCATTTATTCTGTTAGTATTCAGTTACCTTAAAACCCATCATAAAGACTAAATGAAAGACGCTAAAATATCTAGTATGAAAAAAAGAAATCACCATACAGTAATAAGCACTGTAGTATGCTCAACTCTGAAATGACAGGATTATGGAATGTATTAGTTAACTGAGATCGGCAACATATGGACGGAGCTGAACTGGAACGTAAATACTTTCAATCTCCAGGAATAAATCAAAGATTACAAGCTGTCAACACAGGATCTGTTTCATTGGAATACACCGACACCGGTTTAATACAATAACCATGAAGTATTTGTGTAACCGCAAAGATTGTCAGGTAAATTATAACCTGACTGAAGAAAATGAGTAATTGGAATACAAAAAGATAACAGGGATTCATAAAAACACTAAGGGGACAAATACTGTGATTCCGTTTTTAAAATGATGGAACCATGAGCAATGTTTATTGTGATAGAATAAAGAACAGACCTGGTACAGTGCATTGGAGAATCTGAGAACCTGACCATATTGCTGCAATTTCTTAGATCATCAGAAGCTCCCCTGGGTGTGGGAAGGTATTTCATTGATGCAGCAGGTTCAAAACACAGCAGGGCTCATAGATTCTTCAAGAAGCTTTACATTGTTGGAATAAGTAGTTTCTATATAAGGAGGCCTTTTTAGCTTTTATCCTACCATTAAGGAAAGTTAAAATCTATCTATAAAAGGAATTATTTAAAAGTAATAATTGAAAGAACCTTTTCACCAAAATTCCTTTAAAAAGTAATAAATTTATGTCCTAGAGTTGTGTCCTATTGTTTTGTTGTTCAATATTTGATTAATTTATTTCTAACCTGTTGGGTGACAACCAATATGGAAATCATTTCAGCACCCACAAGAGAGGAGTAATAGGTATGGTTAGTGAGTGAAATATTAAAACATTTAGTTAAAGGGTTGTCCCCACAAGTGCCCTTCGGTGCTGAAGGTCAACTTGTAGCTCACTTTGAGCTGATTGTTTCAGAAAGTAAGAAGGTCAACACTTGTAGCCACCCCTTTCCCCATTCTCTTCTATTGCAGTTCTGAATATAGCTGACTGAATGTGTTCTGTTATCTTCAGAACCTCCCTAGAAATGAATGAGGAGGAAAGCTGCAATGGTCGACCTCCCATTCCCTGGATGGTTTATAGCGAGCTATGACTTGATCTTCAGTGTTGAAAAGCGCTTGTGGAAACTCCTCCTGAAGTTAGGTTACCCATTGATCTGTACACATTTTAGGTGGTACATTGCTATTTGATGCAAATAGGTAAACAGTATTGTTGCAGTAAATAGGTGCCTAAAACCAATCAAACACAGTCAAGCAGTTTAAGTGTGGTTCACAACTTATACCGGAAAGGGAAAGCAATGTGATCTACAGTAAGTGAATGTAAAGGTGTTGTCTATAATTAGAAATCCATGGTATCTAAAAAACAGTGCCACATGCAGTTAGAGGTTGTTTCTGGTGTTCATTAACACCTTAAAGGGGTTGTCTCACTACAAGGATTGCTTTTTAGGTTAAAAATCTTGCAAAACCAAGTCATTTTGCAATATATTTCAATTAACAGTGTCCTTCCTATTCTGAGATATCCCCTCTTGTATGGGCTGCATCAGCTCCTTAGGTCGCTATAGCTACAGAACTGGCTTCTACGGCAGCCTAGTAGAAGTCAATAAACACGCCCCTGAATTCAAAATGAAACCAAGAAAACAGGACTGAGGTACGATAAATCAATGTAGTGAGACAACCCCTTTAAGGTCCAGACAGTTTTTGATTTTTGTTTCTATTTTATTCTCCACATTTCAAGAGTCATAACTTTTTTTACATTTTTGTTAACACAGCCAGAGCATGTGTTTTTGTTTTTTTGCAGGATGACTTGTATTTCTTAAAGGTACAGTTCAGTGCACCACATAATGTTTTGGAGAACCTAAAACAAATTCCTCGTCAGTTGAAACTGGAAAGATATGCTATTTCAGTTTCTTTTTCAATGGTGGTGGGGTTGTTTTTTAACAGTTTATTATGAAAAGTAAATGTCATGTTGTCTTGCTTTCTTTCTTCTGTGGGTCAGCACAATTTCAATGACGTTCATTTTTCTGTTTTTTGGACCTGTGTTAGTGCTCATTTTTTGCAAGGTAAAGTGCAATATAAAGGTATTGAAGCGATCTTCTATTGCACCCTGTAATAGGAATATAGCCATAGCAGCCCTTCATTAGCCCCCAGCTGTCATGTCAACTGAATGGGCTCACAAGGAAGGAGTTGGGGCAATCGGTCAGCAGAAGGAAGCACTGCATCACGTCTTAATGGCTTAGATGCCATGATTTCACTTACAGTAGCATCTAAGTGGTTAAACAGCCGGGATTGGAGTGATCGCCGATTCTAGCGGCTGACTGGAGGTGCTGACTCCAACAGCTTTGCACTCAGTGGGTATGGAACATGCTTTGTGTACAGGTATGTCATGGTACACTTAGGGGTTAAACTGAATGAGGCTAAGCTTTAATACCACATACAACCTAGAGACATTTGTGGCACCTTTTTCAAAGAAAGCATCCATGTTTTTATAATTCAGGATCCCTCCCTTTATCACGCATGCATCATTTTTTCCATAACCAGTGTGACAGAGAAACCGCAAAATTTTGCATGTTTCTGCCACTGGAGTGGTGGTTAGGTCATTAGGCCACTCCGAGAAGGTATGCATTTCCAAGGTGCCTGGCCTAGGTGAGGGAAGCCTGCTGTATTGGGTCCGGAACCATAGGTCACTGGCACATAGTTGTCATAGTCTAGCTACTCATCAGCTAATCCAAGCTGGCTTTTCCAGAATGGGCAAAGTTATAGGTCTGAGGCCATTCCCACGTTTTCAGACCAGGTCTCTTTAGGCCTATTAAAGCCTGTTGCTCCGTGGGGTATGGTTCATTGGGTTAAGTTAGAATGATGACTAAACAGAGGAAAGGGCTCTGACTCCCAGGCCTGAGGGCAGGTGAGGTTGACCACAGCATGCCTGAAGCAGTGGAGTCTGGAGAAAATTCTGTGTTTTGTCTCAGCTAACTGCTCAGTATCACACAGTAAAAAAGGGTCTCTGTGTTTAGTTAGTGGCCAGACGGCCTAGGATTTATAATATTTCTTGTTTGTGTACACTGCGCTGTTTGTCATATGCTTGAAAAATAAAGCTGCCTGAGATCAGATTAAAATCTTCCCTGTGGTCTGTATGACATATTGGTGTTCTATAACCTGTTCTAAAGAGGACAGTGATCCACAGAGCTAAGTAACCCCCGGAGAATCCAAGATGCTGTTAAAGCCTGTTCCTCTTCAACAGCCTTTCCACATTGACTTCTGGTTACGTTATTTTGGGACTATGTTACCACAAGGAAATATTGTATTATGGATACACACACACACCATATATATATAAATAAATTTTAAGGCATTTTTATTAGTTTCTGCAAAGTCAAAAGTTTACATACATTTCAGTAGTATTTGGTAGCATTGCCCTTAAACGGCATGTCTTAGGTCAAACATTTTGGATGTCCTTCCACAAGCTTCTCAAAATAGTTGGTAGGAATTTTGGCCCATTTCTCCTGACAGAACTGGTGCAACTGAGCCATGTTTGTAGGTCACCTTGCTCGCACCTGCCTTTTCAACTTTGCTCATAAACTTTCAATAGGATTGATATCAGGGCTTTGTGATGGCCACTGCAAAACATTGACTTGGTTATCCTTAAGCCACTTTGTAACCAGTTTTACATTATGCTTTGTGTCATTGTCCATTTGGGAGACCCATTTTCGCCCAAGCTTTAACTTCCTGATGTCTTGAGATGTTGCTTCAGTATTGTCACATACTCTTCTTTCCTCATGATGTCATCTATTTTGTGACGTGCACCAGTCCCTCCTGCAGCAAAACGACCCCACAACATGATGGTGCCACCTCTGTTTCACAGCTTCCAAGATTCTCCCTTTTTCCTCCAAACATAACAATGGTGTAACGCTGTAGGGAATAGTGGATCCGCTGGACTGCCGCAAGTGATGGTGAAGGCTACGCCAGGGAGCGGAATCTAAGTTGGTCCCGGTGTTCAGAGCTGGTTGGTTTTGTTGCGGCGGGATTCCATCAGGTCGCTACCCCTGATGCAATCTGCTTACGGCGGCAGCCGAGGTGTGACCAGGTACCAGGAAGTTGGGCAGGCGGACAACCAGACAGGCGAACAGGACGGGCTAGGTGGCGGTGTAATGTGGACCGTAGCTGACGTGGACAGGACTGTGACAACAGTAGGCACTAGGGACACTACGGAGATCTCCCTGAGGCTCAAGAGCACCAAAGATCCAGCAAGAGCCAAGGGAAAAGGCTGGAATATATAGGGACAGCGCTCGGCAATTACCCAATTACCGGCGCACTGGCCCTTTAAATCACAGAGAGCCGGCGCGCGTGCCCTAGGGAGTGGGAGCACGCGCACCGGCCGGCATTGGAGCGGAGGAGAGCAGGAGCGCAGTCAGGTAAGGAAAACGGCGGATCGCAAGTGCACCTGTGGCCTGACATGCGAGCCGTGGTGCCATTTGCCCGCGCCGGGAGAGCACGGATGCGAACGTGGCTCGAAGTGTGAACCGTAGGAGCACCCATGACACATGGTCATTATGGCCAAACAGTTCAATTTTAGTTTTGTCAGACCACAGGACATGTCTCCAAAACTGTAAGTCTATGTTCCTGTGCGCATTTGCAAACATTAAGCTGGCTTTTATAGGTTTCTTTTGGAGTAATGACTTTTTCCTGGCAGAGTGTTTTTTCAGCCCATGTTGATGCAGTATTCGTTTCACTGTGGATAATGACACAATCTTACCAGTTGCTGCCAGCATCTTCACAATATTTTTTGCTTTTGTTCTTGGATTGATATGCACATGTCGAACCAAAGCACATTCATCTGAGTCACATAACCCACCTCCTTCCTGAGCTTTATGATTGCTGGACATTATCCCCTTGTTTGTACTTGCATATAATTGTTTGTATAGATGAACGAGGAACGTTCAGGTATCTGGAAATTGCACCCAATGATGATTCAGACTTGTGCAATCCACAATTCTCCACAAGTCCACAGTTCTCTTCCTGATTATATTGACTGATTTCTTTAGACAGAAGCAGTGCGTTTCTGATGTGCTTTAAAAAAAAAAAAAAAAAAACATCCACAGGTGTATTGCTAGTAAACCTCAGAAGCTTCCAAAGACATGACCTCATCATACGGGCTGTCGCAAATTGTTTAACCCTAGAACGCATGACGTTAAAAATATACATATTAACGTCATGGGGGACTTTTAGAAAAACACACTTAAATAACTTTAACAAGTTTATTTCAAAATTGCTCAATAAAATATGAATAGTGGACAACATTTTAATTATAATTTGTCACAGAAAACACCCAAAAATCTTTTTTTTCCAAAATTTCACGCAGACATGAAAACACACAAAAATGCATAGAAATCTATAGCAAACTAGCTGCAGCTACATTTTTATTCTAACTTTATTTTCTATTATATTAGTCTTCCAAACAATTCTGACATGTTATTTTTTCAGAAGAGTGTTCTTTGCAAACAGTTTCCTTACAAGTGGAACAATATTGCTCAGTTTTCCTCTCTATGTTTCTTGGACACATGAAACAACGCTTTCGTTTTCTTTCTCCTGGGTCTGGAATAATCTGAAACTGTACGCCACACCGTTTCATTGCTTCTTTAGTTTGCATTTCAAGTCGCTTTGCTCTATCATGTGAGGCATTACAAGTTCATGACAAAGGTCCTTCAAGAATAAGCGTCTCCTGTCCTTCCTCTGTGCATGAAATTCCGGATGAGTTTCTGTATAAATAATGAATGAATTTAGGGCTGCTACATCAAGCATATTTGAAAATAGTACTACAGGCCATCGTTTTGTTTGCCTCTTACACAATATTCTCCCACCATCTCATCCATTTTATCTACACCTCCTTTTGTTGCATTGTAATGCAGGATGATTTCTGGTTTAAATTTTTGGTTATTGCTGTCAACACTGCAATCGTGATGCATGGTACTGAGTAAAATTACAGATTTCTCCTTCTTCGCCTTGTAAGATACCAAAGTCGCTTTGTTATTGAATCCAAAGACACTCTCATAAAGTGCTCGCTGACGATTGTGTTTGAGTGCTGCTGGAATTTCTCGTCTGTTTTGCTTTATAGTACCAACAAGTGTAATAGCTTTTGCAAGCAGAAAATTGCCTAGTTCAACATTGGTGAAATAATTGTCCATGGTGATGTTTCTACCTGAATTGAATATTGGAACAGCAAGAGTTTTGACTATTTCAGACCCCAGATCCTTCTGTACTGGTGCACCAACCTCTTTGCCACAGTAGATTACGCCATTTATGCCATAATGATTTGCAGAATCACACATCCAGAAGATTTTTATTCCATACTTGGCTGGCTTGCTGGTCATGTATTGTATGAATTAACAGCGTCCTCTGAACGGTACAAGTTGCTCATCTACAGTAACATTAGTACTAGGATTGTAAAGTTTTGTGCAATTTTTGATAAATATGTTCCAGATATAACTGATAGGTGCTAATTTGTCTGTTTCAAAACTCACTGCATGAGTTCGCTTATCATCAAAGCGAATGATTCTTCTAATTTCCTCATATCTGCCCACTGACATTGTCGCCTTATAGTGTGGATCAGAAAGTGGGTCCAGAAATAATTCTCGTATTGGGACATCATACGATTTTTGACTGCCTGCCAGCAGGAAAAGTCCAATATATGCATAAAGTTCCTCTTTTGGAATATTTTTCCAGGACTTATTTTTTGCAGAAGCGATACGTCTTCCTTCTAGGTTTGAACATAATAGGACCTCTTCTGCAATATTGTCAGAAAAATAAGTACAGAATACATCTTTAGGGTTAAAGTAACTGGGACTTCCCACAGCTCCTTGAGCCTGTCTCACAATATTGTGTATTGGAGTACGCCCGACTAATGTAGGATTACTGTCCCAAAAAACATTCGTTTGGATGTTCTACTTATCACTTCTATGAGGATCCACTAGATTCACTTCTTCATCATCAAAGAATCACTGGATGAGGATGTTTGATTAGCTGGTGGCAGATATTCTTCATCAGATAAAGATAGTTCACTTTCATCATCGCTTTGAAACATAATCGCTTCAATCTCTTGGTCAGTCAGACACTTGGAGGAAGACTGCCATTGCTGACTAGATGTTAGAAAATGAAACAGATTTCCTCTCAACAGCTTATCTTATCACAGGTCCTTCAGCAATTAGCTCACAGTGTATACTGTCCTCAGTCCTCTGAACACAGTAATGAGCTGTGTATATAGAGGACCTGAGGTGATGTCATGGCCTTATCACTCCCTCCAAAAATCACATGACATCCTCACATGTTATTATCCACACCCTGGCCCCTCCACCAGCATTACTGAGTACAAATAAAGTAACTTGAGACACAAACACTTCTGAGAACATGATAAAAACAGCGGGGGCCAAAAGGCCCCCAATTCGTACAGATGTAGTTTTCACCAAACAAGCATTGTTATTCCATAATGCCTATGAAAAAAAATTATATGAACAACTGGATAATAACAACAATGACATACTTGAGGAATACCTGGAGTTTCAAAATTCTAACTAAAGTAATTTTGCAGATAATAGCAAAATTGTAAGCATGGGGGTCTAAAAGGCCCCCAATATGTGTTCTAGGGTTAAAGGCTTAGTAATCCTAGTGTATGGAAACTTGACTTTGCAGAAAGTAATACAAATGCCTTCAAAATTTCTCTCATTATTTTGGCATTTGGTAAATATAAATAATTTTGGTAATTGATCTAAAATAGGTAAGGTTTATTCTGATTTTATGTCAGAAAAACATGCACATGTGTCTTTTTATTTAGAATATGTAAACTGGTTTCAACATTATATACATATACTAATTGAACTGTGAAAATAAGCTTTTTTCACACATTTTTCTATGTGAAATAAGCTTTAAGAGCCATGCTTCAGTTGGATGTTGAAGAAAGTATCTGTACAACATGTCAAACAATATAATAGACGCTCATTAATAACAGAATACCAAACCTTGCACCTCTCCTCAGGTAGCTAAGGCTACAAGGGGCACAAGCTCACTAGTACTATGCAGCTGAGGGATGAGACATTTAAGCTTGCCCTCACAAATATCTATTTTATCTGCACTAAACAAGAGCCAGAAATAAAAAAAAGTTAGAATAATAAAAATAACACTGTGAGGTGTGTCTACAGATGTAGTGTTGCTGTTATGGTTGGAGGAATTTTCGGTCCATAAAAGCCAAGTGATCCTTAATTATATGCCATAGTCCACTTGAGTATTGCTTTTCATCATATTCACTTCTCTTAATGGCACCGTCAACTTTTCTTCTAATGGTTTCTACAACCTTGACCAAGAGCCACTGTACTGCAATGGACAGCAGAGTCATTTGAGCTCAGTCCAACATAGTCTCTTTGGATAAGATTTAAGTTTTTCAGCAATAATGTAAACTGACAAATCTGAAAAACAACACAACGCTATGATGCTATTCCATTAGCATGCAGTAGAATCTCCAGCAGAACTCTCAGAGCCTGGTTCAAATAGTATTGCTCCAGTAGTTCTCTGTTTGGTTGAAGAGCAGACCAGCCAGTGTGACATTAAGTTTTAGGACATCAATAACTAGAATCTCATTAAAATCTGTCTGAAGAAAAGTCTGTACATGCCTTCAGATCTCTAGAAAGAACCCGCAGCAGTCAAATATCTCCAGATTGCATAAGAATACCAACAGACATTTGAAGAACTTCTGGGGCCAATCTGGGAAATCTGAGGGATAGTTCAACCCTAAAACTTTTCCTGTTATTCACTGATAAAAAAATAATATAGAAAATATTATAAAAAAAAAAACACCTAACAGTTTTCCCTCCACATAAATACACAGGAGGTCGAGGTCAACAAAGAAAAATATCAATCGAAATTCAGGGCTACTCCCATGACTTTGTTAAATTGGTCTCTTGCTGTGGTACATTCCATATTCCAAAGTAGAAATTCATCAAGGATACTTTTACCAAGAAAAGTGAGTTACTGGGTTAATGAAAAGGATCCAGCGGTAAGCGGTGAAAACAAATCCATTTATTAACCCCTTCCCGACATTGGGCGTATGCATACGCCCTAGCGGGAAGTGACTTCCCGCAAATGGACGTATGCATACGCCCTGGCGATCGCGCGGGCTTGCGGGCGAGCGCCACGCGATCGCAGCATGGAACCAGCGGTAAATTACCGCAGGCTTCATGCCCATCACCCCCGGCCGGAGTGAGCTCCGGCCGCGGGTGAAAAAACGCATCATTACGCAGCCTGTCATGCCGCGATAATGATGCGCAGGCAGGAGGAGTGAGCTCCCTCTGCCTACGATCGGCGAGGCAAGCGGCACAGATGCCGCTCACCCGTCTCCTACCAGACTCCCCGGATGCTGTCTGAATGCATCCGGCTAGTCTGGTGACGTCACCATGCCCACAATGCATTGTGGGCATGGTGTCACTAGTTGCCATGGCGACCTATGCACAGCAGTAACGCTGTGCACAGATCGCCTCTTCAAACAGCAATCTAATGATTGCTTTTCCCCAGTGGGGATTTGCAGTTACAAATCCTCACTGGGGAAAATTAAAAAAATGTGAAAAAGTAAAAAAAAAAAGTAAAAAAAGTAAAACACAAACAAAAAATAAAATTAAAACACATACACTGCCCTTTTCCCCTTTACAAACGCCAATCGCCCCAAAAAAGATCAAAAATAAATAAAGTACCCATATTTGGTATCACCGCGTGCGTAACGATCCACCCTATAAATCTGTCATGTTAATTAACCCGTATGGTGAACGCCGTAAAAAACAAAAACAAAAAACAGTCACAGAATTGCGATTTTTGTGCATCCTGCAGCACATTAAATGGAATAAAAAGCGATCAAAAACTCATATAAACGCCAATGTTGTACCAATTAAAACGTCAGTTCATCCCGCAAAAAAAAAGTTCTTACACGTCTCTGTATACGGAAAAATAAAAAAGTTAGGGCTTTCAGAAGACAGCGATGCATAAATATTATTTAACACAATAAAAACACTATTTTTTTTTTTAAAGTGCTTCCAAATTAAAAAAAACTATATAAATAGGGTATCGCCGTAATCGTATCGACCCTGAGAGTAAAGCTAACTGGTCATGGATACTGCACGGTAAATGCTGTAAAAAATAAAAATAAAAAACCCTACTAGGATTGAGAAATTTTTTTAAACCCTCCCTTTCCCCAAAAAACGGTTTTTAAAACTGATCAAAAAGTCTGGCCCCCCAAAAATGAAAACCAAATAAAACTAAACCCCCTTTCCCAAAAAAAAAAAAGGGCCCCCTACAAAGCCCCTTACACGAAAAAAAAATGTTAGGGTTTCTCAAATAGGGCATGAAAAAAAGTGTTTTCCTTTTGAAAAAAAGTGTTTTTTTGGTTTTAAAAGCAGTAAAACAAAAAAAAAAATAAAAATTTTGGGTACCCGCTGTAATCGTATCCCCCTGCGGATTAAAAACTAGAAAGTCAGCTATCCTGCACGGTGCCGCTTTTAAAAAAAAATTTTTTAAAAAAACTACCGGGAAATGCTGAAATTTTGTTCAAAATCCCTCACAAAAACCTTAATAAAAAGTGATAAAAAGGGGTTATCCCCCCCTTTAAAGGGTACTAAAAAAAACGAAAATCATCCAAAAAAAAACAAGACCATAATCACTCCGTATACGAAAACTGAAAACGTTATGGCTATCAGAACAGGAAAACAAAAAAAACGTTTTTTTTAAAGACCTTTTCTATTGGAAAAAGAAATTAAAACATAAAAAAAATTATAAAAAATTTCTATATAAATTGCAATTGAAACCCGACCCCCATAGAAAAAGAACCCTGTTTTTGTTACGCCCGGTGAACGCTGAAAAATTAAAACCCCAAAAAAAAATGGGGGAAACCCTGCGTTTTCCCCTTTTTTCTTGCCCAATGAAAAAAAAAAAAACTTTGGAACACCCTTGCCCCCAAAATTTTCAAAAACCCCCCTGGGGATGAGATCTATGAGGCGTGCTGAACCCAAAGGGGGTGCTTCTGGAAGGTTTTCCCCTGTTTGGTTTTTTTGGGGGTTTGAAAATGCGACGGGCCCCCCCAAAATTTTTTTTTTTTTTTCTATTTTTTTTTTTTTTTTTTTTTTAGTTTTCTTTTTGTTTTTGTTTTTTTTCTTGGTTTTTTTATTTTTTTTTTTTTCCCAAAATTTAAAGTAACACTCCCTCCCTTATACCCCGGGCCATGCCCCCAAAAACAGCAGTTTCACCCCATGTGGGTATTTCCGAATTGGAAGAATTGGTAAAAAGGGTTTTTTGGGTGTTTTTTTTTTCCAGGATGCCTTTTTAAAAAATTGCAGATTATTGGAAAAAAAAAGTTTTTTTAAAATTTTTACAGCCAAAGCAAAAATTTTTGTTTACACAAACCCGTGGGGGCCCATATGCCCCCAAACCCCCGGATATTTCCTTAAGGGGGGTAGTTTTTCCAATTTGGGGTTTTTTTAAAGGGGGTTTTTTAATTTTTTTGGACCCTTTGGGTGTCCCCAAAAATGAAAAAGGGGCCCCTAAATAAAATCGTAATGAAAATGGGGGACCCCCCGAGTCCCAATGTTTTTTCCGGGGGGTTAAAATTAAAAATTGGGTTTGGGGGTTAATAAAATTTAAAATTTGAAAAATTTTTTTGCAAAAAAAATTTTAAAAAAAAATTTTTAAATTACTTCCCCTTTGGGTTTAATTCCTTTTGGAAAAAACTTTAATAAAAAACTTTCCCAAAAGCGGTTTTGAATACTTTAAGGGGGGGAAATTTCTTAGGGTGAGGGCATTTATGGGGGTATCTAACATACAGGTCAATCAAATCCGTTTTGAACTGGACTGGTCCCCAAAAAAAAGTTTTCTTTCAAAATTTTTTTTGAAAATTTGAAAAATTTCTCTTAAAATTTTTAAGCCCCCCAAAGCGTTAAAAAAAAAAAAAAACATTTTAAAAAATTTTTGGCCAAAATACAGAAAAAATTGGTAATGTAGTTATAAACCCATTTTGGTTTGGGAAAAACTATCTTCTTACAGGGATAAATTTTTTAAGTTTTTAAAATTTGGGAAATTTTTCAAAATTTTCACGATTTTTTTATTTTTCACAAATTTAACAAAAGCATTTTTTTTGGAAACCCAAATTTTTTTATTTTTCTTTTAAAAATAATGTGTCCCCGAAAAAAATCTTGAATCACATGGATAGGGTTTAAAATGTCAAAAAGTTATTCTCAATAAAGTGACACATGAAGATTTCAAAAAATGGGGCTCCCGTCAGAGAGGCAAAAAGGGTCCGGCGGTAAAGGGGTTAAATCCCCAAAATGCGGCAGGGTACAGGACAGACACAGGACCAAGCGTTTCGGGCGTGCAAATCGCCCTTGTTCACGTTACCGTGAACAAGAGCGATTTGCACGCCCGAAACGCGTTGGTCCTGTGTCTGTCCTGTACCCTGTCTGCATGTTGGATTTAATAAATGGATTTGTTTTCACCGCTTACCGCTGGATCCATGCATATTATATTTGAAGTGTGTTACTGGGCTTTGGCTGGAAGCCAGGATCACGGACGGAGGTGAGCCATTCAGCTGGAAGCATTTGTACCGTTGAAAAGGACTGCATGGTGAGCATTACCCATTTCTACGTTTGCTTAATGAAAAGGACAAGCAGATCCACAGGAAAAATATACCCTAATTCATTCTACCTTAGCGTCGGAGTAATCACCCAAAAAGGACGTCCCCATCCTATGGAGGCTCTATTTTTCACTAGAGAATAGGAATCAATCACCATATCCAGATAGTTAGTATAGTCACCCAGAATGGGTGATTATTAGTCATTTTAACCTCTGCATTTGGTGCGATCTGTGAGTTCTTTTCCGCCCTCCTCACAGCCGTGGTAGTTTTACACTGCATGCATTCATTTTTGTTCTATTACCCAGTACTCATATTTCTGTCTCCTGATCCCTGATGAACCGTGGATGCAGGGAAACTAGGAATAGGTAGGACACGGTTACTGGACATATATTGCAAAGTGACTTGTTTTTGCAAGTTCTTTAACATAAAAAGCAATCCTTGTAGTGAGACAACCCTTTTAACATTGGACTGAAAGTTATATCTAATAAATATATGGCCATTCAGCGTAAAGTGGTTGTAAAACGTATGACTTGCAATAGTAAGAAATACTACATCAATTGATTTTATTCTAATAACCAAAATCAACGCTCATATGACCCTAGCCAAAGGGAAATGTGTTACATAAAAATAATGGAGGACAATTATTCTCATACCTACCTTGTTCATCTTTATTCAAAGAAAATGCACCAGAAGTAATTTCAGTGAATTCAAAACACTAATTAGGTCCTATTCAGCATCCAGAGCAAATGGAGCTTCATTATAAAAGTCAAAAGCTTGAGTTACATTATTGCAGTAGGTGGCCACTTCAACTAAACCTAAGTCCCCTATGGCATTCTTAAATGGGAAGCATTAAACATGAGGAACATGTAGGTGTCTTGAGACAGTTGTAAGTTTAGAAGTCAAACTTTCAGTCTTTAGAAATAGGATATCTAGTGACTGAATGTTCTGTAGTAAAGATAAAAATCCCAAAGTAACAAGTGTGGCAATATACTGTCTAGTTTAGAATCCACCATTTTTTAAAAAAAATATGTAAAACTAAACTCCGACAACATATTATACAACTGCTATATACACCGGGTATAAAGGGTTTTTTAAATTTTTTAAGGAATAATAGATCCATTGTGATGACAATCACTGCCAACCTAATGTGATGTAGAGATATAGACACTGTGATATATACAATAGCTACATATATTACAAATTTTCTAACTTTATTGTAGAAACTAAAGAAGGTTCTTACATTACAGTTCATTTTCTTGGTTTATTGTATTTTCTCATATCTGCCCTTGAGTTTGTCATAATCTTATATGTAGTAGGTTTTATTGTTTCACAAATCTTGCAGTGCTAGCTTTCTTACAAGGCAAAATTGTTACTTAAGGATCTTTTATCAAAGATCAGGTGAACATGTATTGTTAGCAGGCCTTAAAGGGGATGTATCGCCTCCTTACTTCGGCTGAGTCACACAGCTCTGAGCTTCTCAACTCTGTGAATGCAGGGGCGTTTCTTCCCCTCCCAGCTGCATGACATCATCCCCCCTTCACTGCTGGCCTGAGACTCCCCCCCCACCCCTCTGAGTACACAAATCACTGTGTCTCTCCCAATCAGTCTTATTTTATAAGATCTGTATACATACCACAGGCTGCATTCAATCAAATCTGATCACTGATCTCCTCTCACAGCTGGAGATGTATTACAGCTTTCTAAGAACGGCACAGATCTGCATGTATGCAGGAGAGTTAGGCACAGGGTCAAAACTGTCATATTTTCTCATTGTACAATCTGCTGCAGTCTGTTTCTGCTAGGTGTGGAGACAGAAAAATGCTACGGCCCCTAACTCTGAGTCAGACACACAGCTCCGTGAATCGACCCAGGGGCTGTACAGAATGTAAATGAGCTCTCAGCTAGTGAATTGCAAGGAGGAGGGATCAGGAGGGATTAGACCCACACTGGATATCAGTGTAAATAAAAACACAAGATAAGGGACACTGTGAGAACAAGGCAGCTTTGCTAATGACATCCAATTGCAAAGTTGCTTGTTTTCACTGTCCCCTTATTCTGAAGACCATTTAATGAAACGATAACACCCCTTTAAGAATCAGCATTGATTAGCACTTCTCCAGTTCAGGTTACACCTCAGTGAAAACTTAATAGGGGTGAATCTTACAAATCTCTTTCTAAAACATGCACAATAAGAAAGGAGATAAAAGATTATACTTTATTAAGCACTTGAAGTGTGCATCTCTTGAATGCTTGGCCTTTGTACTATAATGCCTCAGGATATGAAGACCTTTAGCTGGTAAAGTAAATGAATTCTGTCAGGTCTCCTGATTTTTATTATTATTATTTTTTTTTTTAATAAACCCTTGCTCCGTTTGCTTCACAATGAAGTACACGTAAAGAGAATTTGTTTTGTCAACAATTTTTATACATGTTCCCCAATTTCTCCAACAAGACATACTTTTTTACACAACACATATCTTAAGCTCGGGCATGGCTTCCCTCATGTTTTTCTATACAGTTGCAAGTTGAACATCCCTCTTAAAAAGTTTTGATATTATTAATCGACAAAGTTGAAATGGGCCCACGGTTTTTTTTAAGGGAAAATTTTTCTAAACACGGCGAAAAATTTAGGTGAAAATCTGCGCAAAATCTATTTATAAACGCGCCTTTTTGGGCCCCTTCCTGTCTTTTTTGGCACCCAAAGAAAAATCAGCTTAGAAAATTTAAGCAGGGTGAGCTGGGGGGGCGACGTATACGGGGTTTGTATTTGTTTTTGGCGGGAAAAAATCACATACCAAATTTTCCAAAAAAAACCCCCTTTTCCTGATCCATCAAAATGTGTCTGTGCCCCTCATAAAGCAACGTGTGCTGGGTCCCCCCTCTCAAACGGGCCAGCGAAAAAATTTTCTCTTTTTTTCACACAGACAACTAGGGCTTTAAACGTGAACATTAGAACATAAAAAAGATTAGAAATTTTCATTTTTTGGGTTACTTAGGCTGAAATTTAAAAGGGAAGGAATTTTAGCGCTTTTAACACCGGGGGGGAAGGGGGGGCCCGGGGGGTGGGCGAACAAAGAAAAGACGGGCTGGCATGCTTTTAAAAGGAGATTTGATATTTTTGCAGCCCAAACTCGCTTTAACCCTGCAAAAAATAGGTTTTTTATTAACATTTTTTGGGCCTTTTTTTTTGGTAAATTTAATACTTGTATTTTGTGCAGCCTTTACTTATAAAAAGGAATACGGATCTTTTCTAGTAACTGCGGGTGTATTTGATAGGTCCCAAAACTCACCTTTTTATTACTGTACATGTTTTAAATTGGGTTTTTTTTCACTTTGAACAAAACGAGCGCGCCAAAGAAAAAAAAAAACCAAAAAAATTGGGGGGGGGGTTTTACAGAAAAAAAAAAAAGGGTATTTTCACCTAAAAATTTACACCGCATTACTAAAAAAGACTGAAACCAAATAAAAGTAAAAAAGGGGGGCTTTCCCAAAATTTGGCTGCGCCAAAGTGAAAAAAACCCCCCAAATTTAAAATTTGTTACTTTAATGAAAGGGTTTTTTCCCCTATAAATACATGGGGTGACGAAAAATTTCTGTTATACTTTTGTTTTCCCAAAGGGGGTTTTTTGAACAAACGGGCCCTGCCCCAAAAAGGGAGAAAAAACCAAATTTAAATTTTTTCAAAAAGAAACGGGGTTTTTCCCTATGAAAACCCCTTTTGGGGTACAAAAAAGTTCGAAATCCTATTGTAAGAAAAAAATGGGTTTTTGAACAAAATTTCCCAAACCAAAAACCCAAATTTTGTGACTTAAAAATTGTTTAACAGAAACTTTTTCTAGTCCCCGGGCGGGGTGTATTTTATAGGTGAAAAAAACCACTTTTTTACCGCCCAAAATTTTAAATTGGGTTTTTTCATTTTTGCCAGGCCATTTTTTTTTAAAAGACCCTCTTGTAGGGATATTACCATAACAAATTTAAAAATTTTTGGTTTTTTGGTATTTCATAGGTGCAAAAAACCACCTTTTATTTTTCGGGTACAAAAATTTTAATTTACTTTTTTTTCATTTTGCGCGGGCTCTGTTTTTTTAAAAACCCCCATTTTGTACTTAATTACCATACAAAAATTTTTGGCTAGTAATTGCATTGTTTTTAAAATAGGTGCAAAACCCACCTTTTATTACCCTTTTAAAACATTTAAAATAGGGTTTTTTTATTTAAATGTTGGTGTATTTTTTTGGGTAAAAAACCACCTTTTTGTTATCCAAAAAATTTTAAAATACGTATTCACTTTGGCCGGCCCTATTTTTTTTTAAAATCCCCATTTTAAACAAAAATTCTGATGAAAAATTTTCTAGAAAACTGTTTTTTTTTCATCGGTTTGAAAAACCATTTTCCCTCATCCTTGTAATTTTTGAATATTTTTTAAGGGGCCCTCCCCTTCTTAAATTCTCATTTTGGGCAAAAGTTTCGCACTTGTAGGATATTTTTTTGAAATCAAATCAATTCCGGGTTCCTAGGGGAAATTTTGTAAATCCCTGGGACAAAAGAAAAAACACTGTTAAATTTTTGGCCCTTACTTTTTTTCCACCAGACCCATTTCACAGTATTCCCTAAAAACATTTCATTTCAAATTTCCTATTTGGCTGAAAGGGAAAATTAGGGGGATTTAAGGAAAAACGTATTTGCCGTCTTTTAATAAGGACGGGCAAAACTTTTCCCATATTTTTTTAAAATTTTTATTTTTCTAACAGGGAAACAAATGCAGGGGGAAAAGGCACAAAGAGGGTGTGGGACATGGGGTAGAGGTACGAAAAAAGGTTGTCCCTTCCAGTCCCGGAGACAACACGCTTTCCAGCGGATCGTGGGTTGCGGGACCACAGGCGGGTAAAGGGCCCTTTTGAATCCAGTAACAAAAGCGTCCCCAAATCGTTTTTAAAATTGGTTAATGCAACCCCTCCCCCATCCAGCATTTTCCCATCCTCCCTCCCCCAGCCAAAAAGCCACAAATTCGGCGCCCACTCCCCCAACAGAAGCAAAAGGGCAGCCCAAATGTAAAATTCTTTTACCCACCACTGTGAAAACCATTTTCCTGAAACCTTTTTTAAATAAACAAAATCTTGGGGGTCAGAAAACATTTCCAAAAAACCCAAGGGGCCAAAAGAGAGGGTTTTTGTCTGCCTGACCCCCTTTACTGATGCCATCAAGGGGAAAAGGGGAAGCCATCAATCGGCAAAAAACCCGGGCCCCGCAAATTTTCCCAATGCCTCTTTTTTTTGTACCCGCACTCCGGGATGCAAAAACCCCGGGAACGCCCAAAGGGTCAATTTGGTTTTGATGATGATGAAAAAAAAATTTTGCGGATCCAAGGGGTCTTTACAGCAAAATTTTTGCTTCGACCTTTCATCACTGACGGGGAGGAAACGATCGGTGGGGTCAGTAGGGCCCGCCTAAAAAAGGGGAGAGGGGGGTTTGCAGAAAAAACAATGAGATAAATTTCCGCCACCACAAGCACGGAAACCCCACTCCCTGGGTTTAAACGCCCCCGAAAAGGTCCGGGAAAACCCTCTAAAACCGGGGCCTTTTTTTCGAGCAAGCCCCCTAAATTTCCAAACCCAAAGCATGCCCAAAAAGGCCCCCCTTTTTTCCTAAACAAAATCAGTAAGGGGAAAGGGAAACTTGGGTTTTTAAAACCCAAACCACCAACATATCTATCACATGCAGCAAAATCCCAATATTAAAAATGGGGGCAAAAAACATTAAACCAAAAAAAAGGCCACACCAAATGCCGGGTTTTCCCAAACCCACTGTCACACCCCCCGTCTCCCCCCTCCCCCCTCCTCCGCCACCCCCAAACGTTTCCTCAGTTTTCCCATGCCCTCTCAATCATGATCTGGATCACCTTTCCCTTCACCTTTTCCCCGTGGGCCCGAGTTACCACCAAACCACCAAACCCATCCTACCCATTCTCCTTCCCCCAAATTTTTGACACCTGCACGCCGAACGGGCGGCCAGCCCTAGCACCACCTTCGTCTTCCGGTTTGGTACAGAAGAAACATTTTAAAACCCCAAAACCCCCAACCCCAAAAGGGCCAAAAAAACCTAAAATGTCGGAAAATTGCCGGGTTTTTCCCCTTGGAAAAATGTTCCCTTTCCGTCTGGTGGACCAGTTTTGGGTCCCCAACAGAGGGCCTCCCCCCAATACCAATGCCAACCCAAGGCATTTCTTTGCCAGAAAAGCCGCCCCTGCCCGCCACCCACTTCATCTAAAAATTTCAAGCACTTCCCCAAAACGTGCGGGAAAAATTTCCCCAACTGCCACCGCCCACTTTGACTATTAAGCACCCAAGGGCCGCTATACCTGGGGACACTCATGGGTGAGTTTGGGGATTTCCGGGTTGACGGGGCCCTTTTCGGGCTGGGCGCAAAACTCTTAAAAACCCCGCGGGGATGGGCATTTCTTTCCCCCCAAGGGCATTGGGTTTGGAAATCACTCCCCAAAGAAACCACCGTTTTTGAAATTAACTTTTTTTTTGGAGCCCAATCCACACACAGGTCGGAGCTGTGACGGCTCCCCCCGAAAAACGAAACCGACATTGGCGGGTAAAAAAAAACCTTGGGGCCCGGGGGCAAGTGGTGGGGGCAATAATTTTCGAAATCTGCTGGTCGCCCTTAAAAATTGGTGGGGCTGGAGCACACCCCTTGCCTGGCGCTTTGTCAAAACCCTTTTCCCCTCCAAAAATTTCTAAAGCGAACCCCTTTTGGACCCCTTTTCTGAGGAAGGGTTCAAGTCTAAGTTTCGAAATTCCCCGGGTTCCCGACCCCTGCTTCGTCCCCCCGGGCTGCGTTCGTCCCTGGGCCTCCCCGCAACCGTCCATTGTTGACGGTGGCAACACCGGGAATTCCCCCCCCCAAAACTCCAAATTTGTGGCAGCAGAAACAATTGCCTTTAAAAGCAATACAAATGAAACATCCCGAACCAAAGCACGTGGACCTTGGGGTGTTAAAACCACCGAAGGGGAGGCAGGGGGAAACAGCTCGCAACCATTTTTTGGGCCAGTTTTGAAGAACCCACCAAAAGGGGTCATTTTGCGGACAATGCCCTTGTCAGCATGACATTTTTGGTGAACCTTATTTTCGGAAACGATCGTTTGACACTCTGAAACATCGGGTCCCCCCAGCGACGAAAAGGGAGACGGACCAAAAGCGGATCGGAGGCCTTTCTTTTCCGCCCGGAATCCCCCAAAGGGCCCCGCTTTTTCCCTAAATTTTATCGGTTTTCCCTTTGGGCATTTGGTTGGGGGTCCGGGGGGCTAGTGCAAGGGGGGTGCCCCCATTTTCTCAGAGGGGCATCATCTGAGGCAATCACCCTGTTTTTGGAAGCTTTTTCCGGGAAAAAGAGAGAGAAAGGTATTCCTTTGGCCCACCGACGTTACCAAAGGGTCCCCCCCTTAAAAGGGGTTTTGGGCGCGAATTTGGGGTTGGGAGGGGAAAAGGGAAGAGAAAGTTCATTTTGGTAGTCCCCCCTCACTAAAGGTTTGGGGAAATTTCAACCTTTTTTGGGTACTCTCACATAAATTTGATGCCCCCAATTTCCCCCCAACAGGGATCCTGCTTTAAAAGGCCCATCAAAAAGGAACAACAGTTTACTGGGGCCCACCCTCCGGATCCCCGGTAAAAAAACAAAACTAAAGCACTTTCCTTCCCCCCCCCAAAAATAGAGAGAAAAAAGCAAAAAATGGAGACTTGCTGTTTGATCAACTGGAGACATCGTTTCGCCCCTGTTTTCAGGGTTCTTAAAAATGCCCAAGGGTGGAACAACGTCACGACGGGGACGAAAGGAAAGAGCCCCCAAAGGGTAGCCTAAGCGGCAGCACAGCAGCGAAAAGGGGGCAAAGCCGAAGGGGTGCCCTCTGGCAATCTTTTTTTAACCAAACCCCCCAAAACGCATTAATGGGGGCCCAAACACACAACACAAGAACCCCCTTTAAGATCATGGTGCCCACTATCTGCGTCTCAACACCGATTTTTTTTGGATTTTTTCCCCCGGGGAAACCCAATTGACTTCGGGGTATAAAAAATTTGTTTTAAAATCCCGACCCACTCGCCTTCCCCAAGAGGTTTTTTTCCTCCCAAGAAACCAGCACATATCTGACCCACCTTCAGAAAACAGTTTGTTTGATTCATTACAGACAAAGGGCATCGGGGCTTTCCGCAATAATTTGGATCTTTTTACTTTCATTAAGATAACAGGCGGAAACTCTGATAGTTGGGGGCCCCAATTGCGGATTTTAACTTTAAGTTTACTGCTATTTTCCCTTTCCTCTTCAAATAGAAATTTTCCTCTGAAATTTTTTTTTTAAAATGTTTCATTTTTTTACGGGAAAATTTTTTATTCCATTCCCAAAAGTTCATTTTGCTGGATTTTGCTTTGAGGAACGTAAAAGACACCAATTTTTTTCATAAAAAACCCGAAATTCCCTTTTTATTCATTTCCCTCTTAGAATTTTTCGCTTTGGGTCAAGGGTTTTGGGTCATGTTGCTGTGGATCCCCGGGCTATAATAATGGCCCTTTTTGGAACAGAAAATTGCTTAAAGGGGCTTTTCCCCCTCCCTCACAATTTTTAAAAGTGGCTAGAAAAATTTTTTAAAAATTTTTTTTGGGTCACTGCTTTTGAAATGAAAGCAATACTACAGGCCCAATTAAAAAAAAAAAAGTTTGTTTTCAAACCCAGACTTTTTTCCCTTCCCAAAATTTTGTAAAGGGAAGGGCTCAATGGTCATGTTTTAAAATTTTTGGGGGCTTTTTGCTGTGAAATGCAGCTATACAAAACGGGTCCTTTTGGGAAAAAAAAATGGGGTTTTCAACAAAAGTTTGTTTTTCAAAAATTTTCAAATTTCTCCGGGTGATAGTGCTTAAAAACGGAATGGGGGTAGGAACACTGTTAAGGAAAACATTTTGCAAAATGATTTGGGTTTTGCAAGATTTTTTAACCCATAGTTTAGCAATCCCTGTAAAAGAAAACCCCTTTTAATACCTAAAAAAAAGAGAAACAAAGATTGGTGGGTTTTCCATCCTTTTTTTAAAAATGTTTTTTCCTAAAATTAAAAACTACTAAAAAACTTGCATTAAAAAAAATAGCTGAAAAACAAAAAATTCCTCGAATTGTAAAAGGGGAGTACAGGAAGACTTGAAAAAAATTATTTTTACCCAGGCCCAGGGATATCAAAATTTTCCAGTCAACTAAATGGGGTTGAAAGACCCCTTTTTTTTTCCGGGCACTTTTTTAATCGGGGGGCATGGCAGGTTTGGGGTTTCATGTTTGCGTTCCAGAGGGGGAAATTAAAGTCCATTTAAAGTAAAATGAGGGTTTTCAAATCATACTGCCTTCGGGCCAATTTTTAATTTTTGTTGGCCCTTGCAGGTTTAAGGTCATGGGGACAAGGGGGGAAAGTGAAGGGCCCTGTAAAATTTTTTCCCTGTGGCTTTTAAAACCCAAAGTGTTTTCCCTAAATTTTTGCACATATCCATTTACTGTTGTGGATTTTAAATTTCCACCTTTTTCCACCCCTTTGTTTTTTTTGTAAAAATTTAAGGTTTTTGTTCCTCTCCCTAACTTTAAGGGTAAACCGGCCGAAAATTCTATTATCAACAAATGGGATACCTTTTTTGAAAAAAAGACTATAACGCCCCCCCAATCCCCCCCGAACGATGGGTCACGTAAACCGTTTAAACACTTTCATAATAGTGTTGCACTTTAAATTGAAAAAATTTGATTCCCCCAGTTTTTAAACCAAAAAAATCTTGGTTCCAGAGGGAGATTTTTTTCCCCTTAAAACTTATAAATAATCGACATCGGGGAAATCCCAAGGGGACCAAATTTCGGGCGCTTCCCCTTGAAACTTTGGGGGCCACCATTCAGCGCAGAGCCCGGGGGGGGAAAGGGGTTTGAAGAAACGCCCATCATGGGGTGGTAGGGACCCAAATTGGCGCTGAAATCACATACCTATTTTATCTATTTCCAATGAAATTCCCTTTCCCTTCACAGCATTAGCTTCCACAAAAAGGCAAACAGAATAATAGTTGTCCTCTCTCATTTTCCTTTAAAAGCATTCAGAACAATTTCCCAAAGCGTTTTTTTACTAACTGAAAAGGGCCTTAATAGATTATTTAAAGCTTAAGTACAAGCAAAAATTAGAGAATTCTAGTTATATTGAGTTAGATTTTTGGAAACCATTTTTCAGTGCTCTAAAAGGCCGGGTTGGGGGAACAGATCCTCACAGAAAAAATTTCTCCTCTCAAGCCACTGTAAAATTTAGCACCAATTTGATTTCTTAGGCAAGCCCCCCCCCCCGGCACAGCCCTATTTTATGGGTCCCCCCCCCCACTTCCAAGGCAAAAAAAAAAAAAGGGCCGGGGGAATTTGCTAGGAATTCACAAAAGGGCCTAAGGCGGGTTTATGGAAGACTACGGAAAAGCACAAGAGGCGGGTTACTGCTTTGGGGTTTGAAAAGTAACTGCCGAAGAAAAGAATAAAAGCTTTGGGTTAACCCCGGACAATCGTAACTGCTTGCCTATTTGTCCCTGTTTTCTGATTGGGGAATTCTTCAAAAAAAACCCTGGAAATTTTAAAAGCAATTGGTTTTTACTGTAGTTTATCTCTATATATTTTAAAAAATTTTTTAAAAGGAGAACTTAAAAAATAGTTGAAAAAAAAAACAAAAAGACTGGAAAAAATTTAAAAAACGCAGAAAATTTTAATACTTTAAAACTATTTCCCAAATTTTACGGGCTATGTTTTTACTGTGGGTTTGAAAAATTTTTTGTTTTCCTTTTTAATTTCATTCCCTACAAAAAACCCCCACTTGCGGGAAAAAAAAAAAAAAAAAAAGGGTAAAATTTCGTTTTTTTTCCACGGGGGACTAGAATTCCATGTTTTTGTTACTTAAAGACACCTGTAAACCCCTTTCTGAAATGTCTGTTTATTGAATCCTTGTTTTTCTTGTAACATAAAAATTTCCCCTTGGGCATTTTCCTCTTGTCAAAACCAAAGTGCTTTTTCGTTTCTCTGTTTTTTTCACTAAAAATTTTGCCCAAC
>JAODAL010025843.1:0-57871 GCA_025379985.1 Phyllomedusa bahiana | reverse complement strand
TGAATCGGGGCCCGCGCTTGCGTTTTTGCACTTTTTTCTGGGACAGGGAACTGAAAACTTGAAGGGGGAGAGAAAGTGCAGTGCATGAGGCTGTCTGCTGTATAGAGAATCCACTGTTGTAATGTTATTATTTGAGTAAACTTTAGAGACGTTTCCTGCTCACCCCCCTCCATCTCACCCCCGGAGCCATTCATGACTCAGCATGCTTTGTTTATATTCTCCCTTGAGCAGATAAGGTAAGGAACTCACTTCATGGCAAAACCCCTTTAAGCATAAATTAAATATGCCAAACACATTTGATTGGAGAGGTTGGACCATTAGGAGCTCCACTGATGCTAAAAATGGGGGTCCAAACAATTATTTCAGACGCGAGGTTAGGTTGCTCGGTATAGATGGTTTAAGGTGGGAAATCAATAAGATAACTAAATGTCTGCCTTCCTTACAGTAAAGTTGTTTGTTCTGGTACAACAGATGCAAGAAATTGACAATATTATAGTCCTAGCATATTTGAAACTTACCAGAAGAAAGAACTTTACTTCTTCTTAGAGGCAACAACATATATTTTACTTGTGTTGGTTTTTATGAAACTTTTCCAAATTGTAAGGAAAAGGAAAGAGACAGCCAAAAAATAAGAAGCCGAAAGAAATATTGTACAAAAACATTCAAAACGTCCACTGCTAGAAGCACTAAACTTAGGTTTCTTCTCTCTGATTAATAGTGGTCATGTCCCATATCTAGAAAACAAACAGCTGCCTTCTCATTAAATGGATGGCTAATGTCTCTGTTGGCGCTAATGTATTAAGGCACTTTACAACACGGTCACTTGATGTGAAGAGTTATTTGGTTCTGATATAGGAACGTGATTAATTAATTGATAATTGTGGGAGTGATTGCAACCTCAGTGGGCAAACAAATAACAAATCATGTCTGTATCTATAACGCTTACCCAATTAAAATAACACAAACATGAAACACAACTAGGCTAAATCTGTGTATTTGTATGTCAAAACAATCTGTTATCAAGAATCTGTCATCGTTTTTCTTCTACTCATCTAACTCTCACACAACTGCCTATCTAGTTCATAGCTGTCTGATGTTCTCTATATAGATTTTTTCAATATATATATGTATCATAATCTAGACAAGTTTAAAGGTTTGTATGTCCAATCAATATAGTGCTACTTGTACTTTATATATTTGTGTGTAAATTGTATATTTTTGTATAGTGTAATGCAATGACGATGATGATGGCAGTGCATTTTAAAATGGGTCCTGGTGCCTGCAGCCAGTTAGGAGATTGTCAGGAGACCCTGGGAAGAAGGAGGAAGGGGCTGCCAGCATAGATACAGCCTGCCATTTTGAGTTCATTTACTGTTAGTTGTTGTTAGCAGTTGAGAGCTGGGTAGTTCCTTCAGCATAAAGGAGTACTCTGCACACTAGCCGGCAGTGGAGCAGAGGCAAGCTAAGGCAACTGACATCGGACCTGAGCAGAAGGAGTAATCATAGAAAAAGAGAGGTTTACTAGGAAAAAGTAGGAAGCAGACAGATAGTAAAGAAAAACTGTCTGCAAAAATTGAAGTAAAGAGGCTGATAGCCTAAGAAGCCAGTTGCCAAATCCACAATGGCACTAGAATACACTATCGAAAGAAGGCAAGCCAGCAGAGGCAGTGTCATACTCTGGGCAGTATTCTGCTGGGAAGCCTGCCATTCAGGTGGATATCTACTATGAAATGTACCAACTATCTAAACATTGTTACAGTCTAAATCCAACACTTCATGGCAATGGTATTCTGTAATGGAAATGGCATTTTTAAGCAGGATAATCCATCATGCCATACTGATAATTTTTTTCTCGTAGGGTCTAAGGAATAAGGCAAGGAATTTGAGGGGTTGTCTTGACTTCCAAGCTCTCAGATCTCAATCTATTTAATTACCTGTGGAATGTGTTGGAAAAACATCTGATACACGGAGACCCTACTGCATGGGACATGGCCAAGCTAGAAAAACATCACGCTATAAATATTGTGGACTTGTCATCGTAGATAGTGACAGAATTAATTTGCATTCAGTCACAAAATCGATATGTTAAATTTAGTCTCTCGGCTTCTAGATATTTGAAATGCACCCTAACATTCATCAGATCCAAATGGATTAGTTGGAAACCCAGCTCTGACAGCAACATAAATTCTGCATTCTTACAATACAAGGTTAATACAAAGATCTGTTGTACAGTGTTTTATGTCCAGGCCTGTTAAAAAGAATAGAGACATTATCTACAGCTAATGTATACATATGAAATATAGACAAGGAGTATTCAATGTAATTAAAGAAAGCTATGGGCATAAATATTTCTAAGACATGTCACCACATGTTATACTTATATCATTAAACCCACACTAATCTCAAGAACTATGGGCTTCTCCTTACTTTAACCTTATATTCATTTTAACTGTCCATTAATAGGAATGCAATTTATGAAACCCTCCCTAAGAGAAAATTAATTTACAGGTTTATTTATTCTCAGCCACTTAACTCATTCATGATTAACATCTCATGGAACTATTTCCTAAAACCCCTATCATTAATAATTGCTCAATTTACTGCAATTAAACAAGACAAAAGTTGACATAGGCAGTAGAGAACCTCTGTGCAGAACTGTATGTGTGCCCCTGCTCTGTGGTTCTTCTTGTGGAGGACGCTATATTGTAGGTAGGAGCCCACAGTGTAGGGAAACTTATAGGCTCCTTGGGAAAAAAAGGAAATTGTAAATAAAGCCTTCTCCAGAAGGGAGAAAGCTTCTCTCTAGTGCCAACTCTTGGAAGCAGCTTCCCTGTATACAGTATAAAGTCCAAAATATTAAAGAGCCTTGAGCATGTCTAATTATAATGAAGGAGTGCTAAGATTATAAGGCATGAAATGTATTGAATCAGCTAGCTTTTTGCCATTTATTTATATTTATGTTTTTCAGGCTGTTTGCCGTTTTGCAGACCATCTGTAAAACCGGCCGCAAATGAGCACAACATGCTCCTATGGAAAACCCGTGCAGCAGTCCCCACTGCACAGGTTTTCCGCCCGGCGTTTTTTCCGCCCCGTGGGCCGCCCAAAAATCATTCAACATGCAAATTCTTCCATCCGGTTTTCGGATAGAATATGTGCAAGTGAATGTGAAGGGGGAGGGCTTTTCTCCGCTCATCTGCAGAGAAAAGCCATCCCCCCACGCGGCCGTGTGCACAGTACACAAACCGGACAAATACCGGTCGGATAAACCGACCGGTATTTGTCCATTGCCGTGTAAATGGGCCCTTAGAGATATTGAGTCTTCTATGGAGTGAGCTCCATCTATGGTAACATCACTCCCTTCACTCTTCCTAATCAGGAAGGAAGATTATGGACATAACCAGAGGAACCTGTGTGCAGATAGAATCTTATCTCATTACCAAGGTAAAATCAAAAGACATGCATTTGGAAAGAGTGTTCAATTATCTGTCCCTACATGTTGAAATCTTTATAGGGAGAAAACCCCTTTAGTTACTATTAAGAACAACCCTTTTAAAAGTAAAATGCATTAAAAATGATAAATTATGAATACATGATAGAAGATCACAATGGTGAACAATCTTGAGAAGCAAAAAAAACAGCTTAAATTCTTTTGCTGATCCTCAGAGATTTCTGTTACTGGAGACCAGACACAACAGTTAAGGATCTCTTAACTTATTGGTATTGCACTTAGAGCAGTGTTCCCCAACTCCAGTCCTCAAGACCCACCAACAGGTCATGTTTTCAGTATATCACACACAATCCACTGTCAATTCTCATAATCAAACCCACAAACAATGACCTGCTGGTGGGTCTTGTGGACTGGAGTTGGGGACCCCTGGCTTAGACAACAACAGAACAGTACCAATGGGTTTCTTAGAAACTTCTCAGACCACTACAAGAAATAGATAACAATTCACGATAACAAAACTTACCAATATGTAAAGGGATGATGGGAGTTGTAATTTTGCAACAGCTGCTGACTATTAATTCAAGTGTATCAATAGATCATTTTGACTGCAATTCTCCTTTAAATCGGGATCACGTCAAATAGGATGTTTCACCACCACTCTCACACCTAACTACAGAATAAATGATGAGTTTCTGATCATCACTGTCTCTCTATTTAAGTCTTTGGGGCTAAAAGACATAGTCAAATGTCCTGAAAGTCCATCCCGCAGTGCACATGATTTACTACCACTCCATTCAAACTGGGATATGGGTGTGTGGGGACTCCGCAGTGCTAACATCAAACACTTATAACCTATCCTATACTGTATATAAATAATAAGTGTTACTTATTTCCAATCCTGTAGATAGTTGATAAGTAATGCATATACCTGATCCTCCAGATAGGTAACAATGTTGCTTATATCCGATCCAATAAATGACAAGTGTTGTTTATACCCGATCCTGTAGAAAGGTGATAAGCGTTGATTATGGGACAATACCTATAATAAAGAATATCTTGTAGAGGACTTGAGAATCTACTATCTTTGGCCACAGTCTTAATTGTTCCCTTACATGTCTTCTTGTATAGGGATTGTTACTGTGCATAAATGTTTTTATGATGAATTTTAGATAATATGACAATTGCCATGATGGCATACAAACATCCACTTCTAGTGCTCATGTTTATGCTGTACCAAAATATGCATTCTTTCTTAACTATACAATTATGGTTCTAACAAACGGCAAATGCAGAATGAGTAGCTGAGCTTATCATGTAATATTTCTTAGCATGCTCCACTGCATTAACATAACGCGTAATTAGCTCATAATTATTGTAACTTTTAATATGCGCTTGTAAAATACATAATGACTGTTCCTCAGAAGTAAATTTAAAACAGCATCATACTTGTACTTTCCTGTGTCTGCCTTCTAATATCTCTTAAGCATTTAACTGTTTAATACAACTGACCCTATGGAAGAATTCTTCATGGGGATCTCATTATTTGTTATTCCTGTTTACAATTTACATACACATTTGTTGTATTATTATGCTTCAATGAATTAATTGGGTTTTCCAAAAATAATAGAGACAATTATAGACTATTACATGTACAAACAAGGACATTTTTACCTTAGAGGAGTCTTGTGTGGCTGTTATGGGATCCATTTGGCAAGGGAAATCAGTGTAATGACTCAGCAGAGTGAGGAGGTGGATCCACTAGTGTAAAACCACACAGGGAGCGAAGTGTAAGGAGCCACCTGGTATTCAGCCATTAACTGCCTGTATGGGGATCTGGACTTTACTGCAGGGGACTAATGTAGTCACCTGTAGCAATAGTTGACATGCAGGCAAGGTACCATAGGAGCAGACATGAAGAGTAGTTACAGATGAGTTGGACGTCATAGCAGGTGGAGTTCTTTCGAAGTTGAGGAGAAGCCATAGGTCAAGGCAGGAAGCTAACATGAAGTAGGAGCTTAGGACCAGGAATGCTTAAACCGAAATCACTACAAATACTAGGAAGCACACCAAAGATTTGGCAATGAGATGGTAGTGGAGTTCCTTTTAAAGCTACAAAAGGACAGCAATTGGCCAAAGCAGATAGCCACTGCACACTGGCCCTTTAAAAGAGCTAACATACTATCACTCTATACAGCAGGCTGTGGAGTGGAACAGACTGGTCGCCGGAGTGAGCACAGTGGAAAGCCAGGGAGCTTCATGTAGCAGACAATTGATAGGCGTCCATGCCTAGGGTCCTGGGGATGGACTGCAGTGCAACTTGTTACACCCAGCATTGGTTGGTCTCACTCACTTTGTTACTGAGTCTCCATGGAAATAGCAGGGAGAGGGAAACAAACACCTGTTAAGGCTATGTTCACACGGCATAATTGCGTAATTATGCCCCGTGTGTGGGAGCTCCCGCAGGGAGGGTTCCGGCGGCCCGCCGGTCCTGTAGACATTCATTACTAGCGGAGCGTATTCGCCACTAGTAATTGACATGTCACTTATCTCCCCCCGCGGCGTATTGTCTGAGCGGGGAGCGGAGGCGTAATCCATAGTTCTCTATGAGAATTGTGGAATACCATAATGACTGGGGCGCATTTCGCTCATATTTGAGCGCAGTACGGCGCGAAATACGGGGTGAAATATGCCCCATTTTAAACCATGTGAACATAGCCTAACAGTACCAAACATAATGGGGAGCCTAGCTTGATTTTTAAACTCTTATGTTTGCCACAGTATAGGGTCATTAAATCACAAAAGGTAAAACATTTATAATATGTAACATTTTTGCAGATTTACAGATGTAGCAAAGTTTAGCTTGATGGTGATATGATAGTACACCAGGTTATCTGTTCTTAGATCACAACAAAAGCCATTAAAACACATTGATAAACTTGAGATAAGTTTGTCCTAAGCACAGGTCATCATTAAAGTGATCGCTGAGATATTGTTCCGTTCCAAGAGTTTCTTCACATCCTGTGTTTGGTGTATACACCTGGAAAATTTCCAAATAAAAATGCCAAATAGCCCTGATGTATACAACTATAATACTGTGTTTAACATCTATGTATTAAAAAGCATGTTTGTTGCCAATTTTTCATCTGATATAATGCAAACCAAATGTATAAAAAGCATGGGCCACAGGCATTTAAAAAAGATACAACAGATACAAAAACCTACAACTTTTAGACGATTGATTCCAAAGTGCCCACACATCAATGGATAAAAGCAGAGCTCTCCTGTTCTTCATGGTAGGGGAGAAGCATTAATATTGAAGAAGATAGCACCATCATAAGGATTGATCTACTCCTGGGAGCCACAAATCAGGTATGTGGGACTGGTCCACCTGTTGGTTATTACCACTAGACACAGCACAAGTAAAAGTCTATTATTAGATAAATAATTTTTCACAATTACACACAGCTCATAAGAAAATTAGGTTTCAGGCCCAGAACCTGTGATAATGTTATACCAATTTCTGCATGAGTAGAACTAATTAACATCATGCCTCTTGTATTCATATACTGTGAAGCGAATCTACTAATTGTTGTACCAAGCAATCAGATCTATCACATATTTAAATTTCTTTAGCCCAGGGGGGAAAGGGTTTAACTATCTACAAGCTAACCTTTACAAGGTAGTCATAATTAAGTTTTACAAGTCTTGAAAAGCCTCCACAAAATGCCAAAACCATCACCGTAATATTAGGTATCGTTAATCAAGCAAGTCCCTATTATACATAGTTGGTGGTATTTAGTCTAGAAATTGAGGTGCTGAGTGGTTACAATTCAGTGTTTAGGCTTCAGTAAAACATTGACCTGAATGATTGTGGTTCTCGGTAATTTTAAACTTAACTGCTCATAAAAATGGGAAAAGTCAATTTCAGATCCTACATTGTGCCGTCTTCTGTGATATGGCGCTGTATATATTAGGATAGGTTGGGTTCTTTAACCTTTTCAACATGTACTTTCTGATACTAATGTTAATTTTTATTTAAATTGACTTTAATTAGCATCATCTCTGAAATGCTCTGCCTGGGGCTTCTGTTGTGATTTGCAACTCACCTCATAAATGTTGGCCCTTGTAATGAGCTGTTTAAATAAGGAAATTATGGAATCCATTGATGACCCTATCTAAATGCTATTAAATACATGGCAAATTAATTTGAACTGTTTTAATCTTTTGGCTGTCGGACAGGACAACCAAGAGCATTAGGGCTCGCTTGCTAAAATTAGCTGTCGTTAAGCAGCCAATGAGCAATTTCCTTTTATTTGTGTCATATCAGCTGGCCAGTTTAGACAAAAGTGATAATAGTATGCAACTATATGAAAGAATCCTGTATAAGAGCTGGAGCTGTTATATTTGATTGGCTGCAGGAGTACTGTGACGTCAATCTTGCACTTTTAGACTTGGACTTCAAAAGAGTACATTGATAGCAAAACACAAAGAAAGCAAGAGCTCCTCTATTGTGATGTCTTGCAGTAGAACATTGCCAAACTTCAGTGCATTCTCTGCTTCCAAGGGAAGGTTGGAAGAACCAAACAATTACCCAACATAAGTTCAGGGGCTCCTACTTTGGAATTACAGAATGGGGCTTAATTATGCTACATGATATTACATTCATAATAAGCTAGTTAGTGTGGGCTCATCACCGCTAACCGCTAACCTCTTCAACTCCATGTCCTTTGAACACAGATAGGAGTGATATCTAGCATTAAAGGGGATATATCGCTTCATCAATTCGTCTGTTTCATTGTACTTTCAGTTTCTCAGCTCGTCAAATCCAGGGGCGTTTCCTCCCCTCCCAGCTGGGTGTTTCTTTACTGAAGGGGGATGACATCATCCCCCCTTCACTGTTCATGCTCGCTCCCGAGTCAGTGTGCTTGTTTGAGATCAGTGGGAGGGGATAGCACATCCCTGCTCTCCATCCCCCTCTGTCTGAGTCCACATTTCACTGTGTCGTTCATCTCCCTATGCAGTCTTATTTTGTAAGAGCTTTATGTTTACATACCACAGCCCTGCATTCAGTCTAGACAGTCTTCTATGAACTCAAAGCACTGATCTCTTCTCCTCTCACAGCTGGAGGTTTGTTACAGTTGAATCCAGTCTTCTATGAACTCATCCAGAGCAGCACAGATCTGTCTCCCTTCTATGTTTACACGCAGGAGCATTAGGAAACTAGCACAATTCTGCTGTTTTCTGATTGTAGAAGCAGCTGCAGTGTTACTGTGCAGCTGCTGGCTGTGCTGAGTGAAATGTCGCCGGCCCCTTGTTTTGAGTAAGAGCGGCAGGAATGCACGTTCCCATGAATATGACCGGGGGCCAGACAGAAGGGCCAGACAGAATGTAAATTAGTAGAGCCGTCAGCCAATGAAATTAAAGGAAGTGGAATCCAACCGACACTCGGGAACAGTGTTTACAGAAAATGAAGATAAGGAAGACAGTGAAAACAAGGCGGCTTTGCAAAAGACATCCGATTGCAAAGTTGCTTGTTTTCACTGTCCCCTTATTCTGAAGACCATTTCATCTAATGATACAACCCCTTTAATGTCAAAGAGTCTCACCTAGTGGATCATTGAAATTTCCACTTTTTAAGTCCACAAACAGCCTTCTTATACGTATTAATGCAACTTCTAAAGTTATTTTCTTTTCAGGAATTAATTTCTAATTTTTTTTATTTTCTTGACTTCATACACTTTTTGTCATAAGGTCTATCTAGTGGCTGAGGTGAATCTGCTAGGGTATATTGGATTTGGCAGAATCTAAGAAACTCCTTCCTTTTTACCCATTAATGATGCACCGAAAAACACGTGTGAACCACCCACATGGAAAATCCAATAATGAAAGGGAATGATCCAATGTCCCCTTTAAAATCTTCAGAAACTTTATTTGGAAAGTGAACAGAAAATCCAACAAGATGAAACACAGGGACACAAATAATCCGAAACGCGTAAGCTCCTGTTTTTTTTGTCCTTTGTTTCATCTTGTTGGATTTTCTGTTCACTTTCTAAATAAAGTTTCCACTGAGACCTCCGGCAGATTGCTATGTGGTTAGGCTGAGACAGGTGCCTAGCTATAGGGGGTGCAGAGGTAACAGTCTCTACCAGGCCCTGCAGCCTGTGGGCAAAAAGCCCTTCTACCACATAAGGAGATACCAGCACTGCAAATGGCACATGATAGCTGGGAGCCCATTTCCCTTTTTGCATTAGGGCCCATGAGCTTCAATTTACACCTCTGGGCTTAGATGTTGGTATTGTTCGATGATATCCCAGTGGCTGGGAGAACAATGAACTGGAATGATAGCAAAAGGTGCAAAGAGGCAAACCTCATTATGGACGGATCATCTTATTGGAAGAATGGCACACAATGATCCCTTTTGTGCTGCAAGTGATCAAAGGCAATGAGTATAAACACAAACCATCAGAAGGCATTTGCATGACACTGGACTAGTAGCCAGATGTCCAGCTGCAGGTGTTTTTCATTGGTCTCATGCTACCGCTCTTAAAAGGGCTATAAGGGTATGTTCACATGGCGTATTTACAGGGCATAGTTTGGCACATAATTGAGCTGTAAACCACCCGATGTATGCCACACAAATACAATAATTCATAGTTCTCATAGAGAGCTATGATTACATGCCATTTTCCTTGACGTGTACTGCACTTGGGAAGAAAGAAATGAAATGTCACTTCTTCCCGCCGTGGAAAGTGAAAGTCTCTGGGAGCCGGCACAGAGTGTCATGTGAACTTACCCTAACGGTGCACATCTGTCACGGCGCACATTTCCGCCGTGAAGCAGCAAGGCATGGTAGGGGATAATCCCTCTAGTCAGTTGACACACAGGGAGAAGCCGGGCTGATGAGCTTAGGAGTGACAGCTCGGCTCCTAATCAAGTCAGAGGGTGTGTCGCACTGGCCAATAGGAGGGCCCGGAGGCCGCACCAATCGTCTGCTGGGGCGGGCTCTGGGTTCCTCATTTAAACTCCCTCATTTCTCTTAGTCCTTGCCTGAGAAAGGTTTCCCCTTGCTATTTCCTGTGTTTCCTGTTGGTTTTTGCTCTCCTGTTTCTTGACCTCGGCTCGCTTCCTGATCTCGCCTTTGCCTCCGATTTTGTACTCCGCTCCTGACCGTATTTGGACCCCGGCTTGCTTTTTGACTATTCTTTTGGCTTTCATTCCTTGGCATATACGTTCCCGCACTGTGACTGACCCGGACTGTTGGACTGTGTTTCCCTGATGGCCCTGCACTTAGCAGCGTAGGGGCTGTCGTCCAGTTGGGGTCTGCCGTCTAGGGCAGCATGCCAAGTAGGCAGGGACAGTGGGCTGGGTGGCAGTCAGGGCCATCTGCACCTCCTCTGACGTGACACATCTATCCATCCTGTGATTTACAGAATCCCAAGACTTCTCCTTCTTGGTGTTGCAATTTCAGTGTTGAAGAGTGCATCTACCAATGAACTTTTTCAATGGAGCAAAGTGTATTTAATAAGTAACTTAACAAGAAAACAAGGAAAAACAAGCTGAAATTAGTTAGTGGCAGGGGAGGAGATTAGAAGCAATAACAGAAAATATTGCTTTACTGATAAAATAGTAGTTGATTGGAACGAACTCCCAGCAGATGTGATTGGAAAAAGAGCAGAAAGTAAACTTCTAAACACAAATGGTCAGCTCACCCGCTCATAGGTATTTTCAGAGGATTGCTTAGCTTTTGGAGCAGTGCAGAAATCAGCAAGGAGTGGTCTCAACATGATGTTTCAATGAACCTGCCTGACAGGACTCACATACCTGCTTCTAAGGTGCAATGCTCTGCACGGGTTAATTTACCTGGCCTGTCTCCACATCTTGGGAGAGCCTTTGCTGATGAGCCTAGGAGTGACAGCTCTATTTCTACTCAGAATAAAGGGTGTGTCACACAGGCCAATAGGAGGGCCCAGAGACCGTACCAATCAGCTGCTGGGGACACATTTAAACCTCCACAGACCTTCCAGCCTTTGCCTGTGAAAGGTTTTAGCTGCTCTTTTCACCTGCTCTCTGTATCTTGTGTTCCTTGTTACCAGACCTCAGCTCGTATTCGTGGCTTCGGCTAGCTCCCTGATTCTGTACCTCATTCCTGACAGTGTTCTGACCCCTGGCTTGTTTCTTGGTTTTTCTCCTGTCTTCTGATTCTTGACCTGATGTACATATACTGTTGCTGACCTGGACTGATCGACCTTGCTTTTTCCTGACGGCCCTGCACTTAGTAGCGTAGGGTTTGCCACCCAGTTGGGGTCTGCCATCTAGGACTGCACACCAAGTAGGCAGGGACAGTGGGCTGGGTTGCAGTCAGGGCCCACTGCATCTCCTCTGACGTGACACTGCCTCTCATAGTCAGCCTCAGGCTCCCACTTGTTGGTCAGGCTGTAGGTGGTTCTACAGTAGTAATTAGCATATCAGCTCTGCTATTCCTAGCAGAACAGCTTTGTAGAAAGACATTGGTGATTGAAGGGTTTTAACAGAAGGACAGAAGGCTACGCAGTTCTAAAGGGTTAAAATTTGTCAGTAACAGATATATAAGCTATTGTGCTGCTGATAAGATACAGCAGGGACCGATGTTACCATGTTCGGCCAGTCTGAGTAATGAACTCATTGACAGGTGGTCGGTAACCTAGGGAATCTTTTGTACTCAAGCAGGAAATAAGAACTGTTCGAGCTCTAAAAGTAAGCAAAATCAGTTCGTCAATGCATTTAGTAATAATCTTTATTTACCTTTGCCTACATGTTTAAAATTAATCATTGTGGTAAGAAAACCCCTTCAACTTTATTAATTACATATTTAATATGCCTATCATCTTCTTATATTAAGATCTACCAATATCTACCCACTACCCTGTTAGTTAGTCTATTGATCTCCTGCACAGGTTTTAAAAAGTAGCATGAAATATCTCATGATCTTACACTATTTTCTCATATTCTAAAAGGCTTATGGGAAAAGAGGCTCACAGTGAAGTAATGGAAGTTTCCAGTGGGCTCCTTGGCATGGTGCGCCCCTTTCAGAGAGGAAAAGAAGAAGAAAGCAAGACTGCAAAAGCCATGTGCAATATATGCAATCTTGTACACTAGGTGTAGGATGGCCCCAATATTTAACTATACTGATTGGTCCCAAGAATGAACCACACTGATGACCTCAAGAATAAGCTTCACTGATGGGCCCCAGGCATCCCAGTAGGACACTGTTGATATAATGCAGCGGCTTCCTATAATCCAGCCCTGCCATAAAGGAGATTCATATCATTAAAACGCTGGATTATTGAACCATCAACCCATTTTGTGGCAGACCTACCAGATGCATTCACATTCCCCCTTGAAAAAAAACTGAAAATCCTCACAAAGTATGCAAATGGGGCGTATGTGCCATGTTCGTTTTATTAACCCTCCATAACACAGGACTATAGCATTGAATGAAGAGCTTCATTGTCCTTAAGTAATAATACAGTTAAAAAAAAGTCTTCGAAAAACACCGAACTACTAAGATCAGCATATCTGAAAATCCAATTTTCTTACCTCAACATATATATGATTCTAATTCTGCTGCATAGCTCTGGGGAGATGCTACAAGGTCTGAACAAAGTGTAAGCCTTAATAATATTGTTATTACAGAACTAATTTAAAATCTATGCCCAAGTTGAATTTATTAACCTATTTATGAATCTGAGTGGAAAATATATCACATTCTAATACTAATATTCAAAAAGTAGGGAGAAACAATATAGAATTGTAAAGTCTATATGTCAGTAATTATTACAGACAGGCACAAACAAGTATTTGCAGCATTGTCCGCACATTAGGGATGAACAGTTTGCACATTCTTCTATAACACTTTTGTTACCTATGTTGATTCATTTTGTTCATTTATATTCATTATTTTTATTTATAATACGCCACAACAGAGTTTTGCAATACTGCTATATTTTTAAGCATAAAAATGGCTGTGCAAAGAAAATACATGCCTAAAATTAGTCAACATTGCAAGTGGACAAATAACTGGCTCAGTGATGGAAAACAAAGGGTGGTGATAATTGGTACATTCTGGATTTGGATTCCTGTTACTAGTGGGGTACTAAATAGGTCAGTATTGGGCCCTATTCTCTTTAATATATTTATTAATGAACTTACAGGATTCCATGGTAGAATATCAATCTTAGCAGATGATAAAGTTATTTTTGTAGATGATAAAGTAATTAACACAAATATACAAAGATTTACAAATGGATCTGGATAAGTTGGAGGCTTGGCCAGAAAAATGGCAGATGAGGTTTAACACAGATAAATGCAAGGTTATACACATGGGAAGGGAAAATCCATTCCATGATTACTTGATAAATGGAAAACCTTGGGTAAAATCAACATGGAAAAGAATTCGGGAATCTTATTGGACAGTAAACTTAATTGTAGCAGTCAGTGTCAGACAGCTGCTGCCAAGGGAAATAGGATCATGAAGTATATTAAAAGTGGCATAGATGCACATCATGGGAACATTATTCTCCCATTATACAAGTCACTGGTCAGACCACACATGGAATAATGTGTACAGTTTAGGGCACCAGTTCACAGGAAAGACATTGTAGAGCTTAAACAGGTTCAATGGCGGGCAACAAAAATAATAAAAAGACAGGGTGGACTGCAATACCCAGAAAGATTAGCAAGATTAGGGTTATTTAGTTGAGAGAAAAGACGGATTTTACCTAATAAATATATAAGGGTCAATATAAAGATATTTCTCCTGATCTATTTACATCCAGAAAAAGGGGGCATCCTCTACATCTGTGCAATACTGAAGGAAATCCTGAAAATTTCACCTGTTGGTGGGTCTTGAGGACTGGAGTTGAGAAAAACCGATCTAACTAAACATGAAACACAAAAGAGCTATAGAGATCCAAATTAAGTTCAATAAGATCCCAGGGGTTCTGATGCTGCCGTTGTTATATAGTTCGTAATATGTGGCTGTATTTCAGCCACCTGAAACCAGGTTGACTGGAAGAAGTACTGTGCAGGTAATGTCAGCCCAATGTAAAAGAGTTATTAATATATAATGATTAAGTGAAGGATCTTTAGATATGACGAAAGGTCAGACTCAATTACCTATAGATTTATATATAAAAGTTCATAAAAGAATAATTGCAGAACTAAACCAACTGTTTTTGATAGGAATTTTAAATTATTTTATTGCTAAAATCTAAGGAAACTTTAGACATTTACAGAGCTTTCTATCCTTAATTAAGGAATTTTGCATGTTTTGTTCCTTCAGATAGGAGTTTAAGGGTGTTGTGCATTTCATCAGCTCCTCGGGCCACATTGAAAATTAGAAAAAACTTATACCCATCTTCCTTTGGTCTCCAGTTCCAGCACTGCATCTCCCTGATCTCTTCTGCTTTCATCCTTGTACTTCCAAATGGGGACATCATTGCTGCAGTGGTCACATGTCTCTGTTTACATCACTGTTCGGAGCTGTGATGTAATGGTGATGTAAATAAGTGGCAGTGGTGACGTCTTCGTTCAGAAATAGAAGAATAACAACAGAGAACCAGGAAGACGCCCTGCTGGAATTGGGGATCAGGGAAAATTGCATAATTTTGTATAAATTGCATATTTTTTTATTTTATTTTAATGAAGCCCCAAGACTGGACTGTAAGAATTTATTATAAAGTGGACAATCCATTTAAGTTACTGCCAGGATGGAAGAAGGGACACATATTGGTACAACCCAGCAAGCATTTTAATAGGTCAACATAACTAGTTCTCGTGGCATATGGAGGAATGAGTCCTCAACCTTGTATACATCACAAGAAACCATCAAATATAACAGATTATATTAAGCTACCCTGAATTCAGAAAGTGAATATATGGCCTTGTTATATGTTTTTCCCCTAATATTGGCTGCTAGTAATGCTTATGACACTGGTATCAAATTCTACTTGGTGCTGGTGCCATAGTCTGTAGAGCTGATACCAGCTGGAGAGCCATGTGGCGGGGAGATAAACTAGTTCCTAAAACAGTGGTCCTCAACCTTGTCTAGGTCACAGGACACCGTCAAATATGACAGATGTTATTGTGCTACCTGAATTGAGAAAGTGAAGTACCCTATCAATAAATGGCCTTATAATACAGTTTTCTCCCAAGTATAGGCTGCCAATAATGTTTTTGACCCGAGTACCAAGTTCTTCTTGGTACTGGTGCAATAGCTTGTAGAGCTGGTACTAGCTAGAGAGCCAAGTGTACAGATATAGCGAAGATTAAATTGACAAATATGGAACCATGGTGCACAATGTTATCTCAACTTTTACAATGTTTTTCAATGGCTTTTTGTTGTGGGATAAGTGCAGACATCACAAAAACTGTGATATTACCGTTAAAAGTTAAAGTTTACTACATCTGTAGATTGCCCAAAAGACACATTCACTCACTGAGTCACAAGCTGGGATATACTGCCCTAAAAGAGTGGTGTGTTACTTGATGAGAGACCAAAATGTCTTTTAGTTTACTTTTTTTTAAAGTTATTTTATGTTCCATTAGTGAAAAAATGTTACTTGATAATTTGTTATAATTTCCTACCTTTGAGCAATTACCTTAGACTCTTCAAAAAATTGAAGCATGGTTTTAGTTTAAAGACTTTTCCTCAGAGGTAATAGAAATTAATCAAATCCTCATATTTAGCAGCTTGTCTTAAAGCACATCTAAAGGTTATTATAGACAAGCCCATTTGTCAGCAGGCAGTACAATACACTCAATCACTCTGCCACTGGATCAAAAGACTCATAGGACTGAAAGTGAGCAATGACAGAAAGATCCAATTCTGGGGGTGACAGGTCCTGGTGGGCAAAACAAATTCTAGTATGGAATCTGAATTTTCTTTTATTTATGGCATGTACCTGTGGTAAAGATGAGTGATGAGCATGACAGTGACAAAGAGAATTGTAAATTGACCTACATTAATCATGTATAGGTAATTAAAGCTCTAATTATAGCATGATTATGACCAAGGTAAACCTCAACCTTGGCCCCTTAGAGAACAAACTTTATGGCAATTAGTATCATATATTAGCAGTGATGTGCATCTCTATATTACACCTATATTGAGATAATGTCCAGGTTAACCTACTCAATCCATTTACGTTCAATATAAGTATACATTTACAAGTACATACAGTAGACAATTAAAACATTAAAGTGATAAACACAAGTGTACAGGACATGATGTACATATATTTACAGAGATTTCTACTAGCTTTGCTTGAATTTGCAATTATTCAGTTCGACAACGGTTCCAACAAACTTGTGAAACAATTCTCCTTCAGGATGTCCCAAACCCAATATTTTATAATTTTGATAATAACCATACTAGATGGCTATAATATACTAGCCCTATTCCCGACCGCAACCCTAAACCTAAACTGGGGCTAGGGTAAAAGTTTTTAATTGGTCTGCTGGGCTTAACTTACCAGTTCCTATCATCTTGCCCATTGCCTCAATTCCCACTCTGATGACACTTTTATTGTCACTTCCAGTTTAACTTATATTAGGCAACTCCAAAGTAATGTTGGACCAGAAGTGACATTGGATTTGACATGTGAAGTCACTTCTGGTCAAATGTCACTCAAGGGTACCCTAAAGTTATGTTGGACCAAAAGTGACATCAGATGTGAGGTGATGCGAAAGCATGCGGACGGGGGACTGGAAGCAACAAGGATCAGTAAGTTAAGCTCTGCAGAGCAGAAAATAACTCCATAATAATAGTCCAGCTCAGGGTTACAGTTGTTGATCTTTGGCAATATTTATCAAAAACCATTTTGTTCAGACCTGAACCAATTATAGAGACAGAGGGGACATAAACCCTAATGCAAAAATTTTGTCAAAGGCATAGAAAAACCTCTCTATTTATTCTTCTATAACATAAAACTTCACTTTCATATGGTGTAAGCCCTGAGGATTCCCCCTTAGAGCCCTAATTTAACCCTAAGGGAGCCACATTAATGGCAGAGCATATCAGGGGGGCTTTAATCCTTTTCGTTTTATCACAAGCAATCCCTGTTGCTTCTATATTTGGATGCATAGTACTGATGCATCCTTGAACCTTTACTTTCTGGGAAATGGTGGGTGATAGACAGTGGGGGCGGCATGTATGAAATTTGGCATTTAAATGCCACATTTCATGGGCATAATAATAGCCTAGAATGCGCCTGATTTATAAACCCGCTCTACAGCGGGTCATAAATCAGGCACATCCTAATGCTAGTATGACATTTCTGGTTTTCAAAGTGGTATACCTGTTCTAGCAGTAATGTGCCTAGAAATGCCATAGCGAAGCTATAAATCTAAAGCTCCGTATGGTTCTAGTGCGCCCACACTCCCACACGTCCCTGAAATCAGGTGCATTACAAAGTGCCGCTTGTGTTTTTTAATGCGCCTGAGATAAAGGTAGTTTATTAATGAAGGTGTCTGTTTTTAGAGAAGGGTTTGTCTTTTTGAGACAACTGCTTGAAAATGAATATGGAACCAAGAAATAGCATATTTTCAAGAACAGCAATGCAAAGTATTTGACTGAAAACCTTACTATACAATCACCATTACACACTACATGCCTCATCAATAGAAAAGGATGCATTCAGACAGAAATAAATATAAAACTTTGCTCCTCAAATTTGTATATGCAGTAACTGTGCAATCTTTCTTCCGTAATCTTGCCTGTCTATTTCTTGTCTGAAATCCAGACCTCTCTTGTCTTCATTTTCCCCAACATTGCATTACCAGTCATATTAGCCATCATGTAGTTGTTATTTTTTCAACCAGTTACCCATGGGTCCCCCAGCCTTCTTCAGATCTCTGTCAATCACAATCAACCAACCCCGTTTTTCCATTCTCCTTCAATGTGCAGGCACATGTTTGATCGATTGTATCCATGAAAAATTATCAGGTATCAGTGCACAAATATTCATCTGTCCATGATGTGTCAGACAGACGAGTGCTCACAAATCTTTTAAGAGCAAAGAAGTAAATGACTTCCCCTCCTTGAAACTGCACACAAGGATTTATATACAAATCCTGAAATTGTTTTGTTTAAACCTTCTATTCAAGTAACTATGAAAGACAAAGACTTTTAATGAGAAGAAACACGCAGTTTATGAAAAAGGGCCACTTACTATATAATGCTTGTAACAATACGGGGGACATGTATGAAACTGTCTAGTCCTAAGATTTTCTTTGTTGTCCATAGCAGTCAATCAGAGTTCCCCTTTCATTTTTTCAGAGCACTATATGAAGTGAAATGGGGGCTCTGATTAATTACTATGCGCAGCAAAGAAAGTCTTAGACCTAGACTGTTTTCATATATAAGGTCCTAAGGGCGGCATGTATGTACGGGGCTGCACCAGAAGTCTGGCATCTTTTCAGCCCAAAAACTGGCGCAGCCCCATTCACTATATTTTTAATTAGGCCGACTCCAATATCAGGCGCATTACAAAGCACCCATGGCACTTTGTAATGCGCCTGGGATAGAGGGGCGTGCTGGAGGCGTGTTGTACTACAACCATATAAAGCTACACATTTATAGCTTTAGTATGGAAAAACCAGGCACATTACTGCTGGAACAGAGTATAGGAAAAAAAGAGAGAAGAGCGCACAATAGTGAAGTATGAACAGACTGAAATTAATATTCTATAAATGTTGTGCTCACCTCTAGGAGTTGTGCATGTAGCTGAGGCACAAAAAGGCTCATAAAAGTATAGTTCCTCCTTATAGGTTCTCCGTATAGGCAGCCAGGTATCCGTGAAGCCGCGTGTAACTCGTACACGCGGTATAAAATAGCAATCAGATAAAAAATAACGGCACTGCGGCACTCTCGGAGGATAAAAAGTCAAACACCTTCCTTTTCAGGGTGTTTATTGTATAAAAGAGAAGGACTCTCATAAAAAACACTGTACACTTAACGCTGTTTGCATGCTTCATCAGAAGTATAAACTGACATTCAAAATAGCAGGTTCATATACTAGTCTAATTGGGCGTGATCGAGGTGTCTGTTCAATTATTGTACTTGTTACACAGATACTTTCACTCAGCGATCCTCACTGGGTGATACTGAAGTCAATCACAGGACATCGAATTAAATTTACTGCTGGAACAGGTAGAGCACTTTAAAAGGGGTTTACCTGAGCCAGAAGTGTCGCTTTGTACTTAGAAAGCGCTAAATCTATGACCCGCAGTACTCTAGAACAGGTTAATCGATTCAGGCGCATTCTACGCTACTAATACATGCCAAAAAAATGGCACCTGGACACCAAAAATCATACACGTCAGCCTATGTGTTTTACAACACCAGAGAGTATTTATGAACAGTACAGCCATGGGTAAGGAAGTCCATGAGATGCCACGTCCTACACATGATATGGTCACATCACTGCAATGTCTATGGCCTTTATTGTCTTAAAAAGAAAACTGTATATAACCTATATATTTAGCTAAAAAACTAGTTTAAGTACTATTCATGTAACTGTTTTTATTTTCATGTTGTAGTTTTTTGATGTGAGGCAAACATCTTGCCTGAGCTGCTGTACTGTTAACAGTAGGTCAGAGTTGTGCTTTACAGAAGCCACTTGGACATAAAAAAGTACTGTCTTGTCATGACTCATACCTCCGAAGAATAAGCTATAGAGTTGCTCTTATAGGTCTCTGATCAGTCTGACACTGATTTGGGACGTCCCAAACCTGAATTTTTTTCTTTAATCCTAACCTTATCCATAACCCTAAACCTAAATTGTGGTGAAGGTTTTTTCAATATTTTTTATAGGTTAAAATAACTTTTTGCAGAGCACTAAGTCTAACGTCTTATCTAATGTCAATTCCAGTTACCATAACATACTTCTTTGATATGGTAACCAGCAGTGACATTAGAATAGAAGTGGTAATGCACTGGAAGCGCTAATGGTATGATGGTGATCCCACTGCGGCATCACTTTCGGTCTAATAACTTCAGACTAGAAGTGACGCCACATTTGCAGTGCAAGTAACCAGTAAAGACCCATGAAAAACACTTTAACAAAATTTAGGTTTAGGTTCGACTTTTTTTGGTGACTTTTGCCAAAATTAATTTCACACGTTTTTGATATACGGTGCATTCGGTGTTTAAAACTGTAACCTGTTCTGTATGGACCTCAAAAAAATCCATGCTGAAGTCTACACAGCACAGACTTTTTACTCAGGATTTCTAAATTGCCGGCCGGTTGGTGGAAGAGAGAATGTGTTCTATCCTGCGCCTGATTCCCGTAGCCTCAATGTACGGTGCCAGCGGGAAATCCAAAATGCAATCGCAGTTTTTGTGTAAAAACACTGTGGCAAAGTTAAAAGATCATCAGATTTCTGACCGTATTTTAACTTAGCTGTGTAGACATAACCTTAGAAGGTTGGCTTAAATTTGACATTACGATCGTATTGTACGTGCTGGGAAACGACGCGTAATCCATTGCTCTCCATGAGAGCTATGAATTACCGTATTTGTGGCATGAATTTCGCATGAAATGTGTGCCAAAATAAGCTGTGTGAACATACCCTAAGAGATCTCTCCACTTTGTTGGAGTCTCACAGATGTTCTGAGAGAGTTGGCAAGTATGTGCTATAGGCAGAGGAATGAATGTTTGTACGTTAAAAGCTGTGATTGGTGCACAAAACTATGAAACAGACTGATACAGAAATCAAGGGAATTCTGTGGGCTGTTAAAGGGGTTGTCTCACTAAAAAGATTAGATTTCAACATGTAGAGAACGGTAATTGAAGATGTTTTCCAAATATATTGTTTTGTTTTGTTTCTTTGCTAGAGAGATAAGAGAGATTTTATCTGCCCTGATTGCCCTGACAGGTCGGCATCAGAGAACAGGGAGTGACATCACCACCAGTCGGACTGTCGGCAGCTTAAGAACAGCATGTGTTATCTCTAACAAACAAACGAGACTAAATACCTTTTTACATTAGAGCAGAGAGCTTCATGGCTAAAAAGTAACATGTCCTGCTCTCATGTCAATTAGAAGAGCTGTGAATATTGAGCTGATTTGCTATTCACTACTGTAGAACCACCCACATCCTGACCAGGAAGTAAGCATGAGTGTAACTGTCTGTGACTCTGAAACAGCATGATGCGACAACCCCTTTAAGGACAATGCTTCATAGAATATGTGGAAAGAAATAAACAAGACAGGAATTGAGTTTAACTGGGAGTGAAGGAGACCACTATGAGGTATACAGGGTTGGGAAAGATGATGCAATGGGGTGCACTAAGCAGGCCTGAAAAGGGCTAGAAGGGGCAGTGGAAGGATGCTTGGAAGTCCGAGTGAGCAATAGCATTTCAGGCTGGGAGCTGTAGGGAAGAGCTTTCTGGAGAACTACCTATACAGCCACAAACAGAAAATGTTACTGCACATGGAACAACTTGTACTTGAGGAATAAGGAGTCAAAAGAAAAGATTTGAAACACATAAAGGTATTGTAATATCTTAATTTATTATGTCATTGTTATTTAAAGTGTTTTCTGAATTGTGTAACTCCTGGATAACCCCTTTAATATTTGTTACATCTGTACATCATCATGCCATTGATTTACACATAAAACAAAACAAATGACAGGTTCCCTTAAAATGAATGTTACTAAAGTATGCATGCATCAAGCTGAGGATGGCAAATGCAGCAATAATGATCATTTTATTTGCAGAACATAGATCTCTTAGCTACTGGTTAGTGATGGATGCCCTGACTGACATACAATGTTGTCATTTGATTTGTATATTTTAATAGATGCCAATATAGTTTGCAGCATTGTAAACTGTACTCTTTCCAGATAAGAACCTATGCCTGATTATAGTAGACATGTTTTCACATGGGACTTCTAGCCCAAGAAAGAAGTTAAACTTGAATAGAATGAATCTAACACTTACTATTCACGATATCACACATCTTTAGTACTGTGTCGCTGCTCATGTCTTCTGCTATTTCTTAAAGAATATTTCCTTAAAAACAAAACATCACTGGAAATTATTGAATGGACACTTCTTTCCTGGTGTTTAAACTCTTAGGGAGAAATGTAGGAAAGGCTTTTTTCGCCCTTTTCTGGCGTAAAACGCATCTAAGTGAGCCAGCTATGATGTCTAATGCACCTAATAAATGTGTTAGGCACATTGTTCGTAAGACTGAACGTTTTCTAATGCGCCTAACATGAGGGGACGTTCTGGGAGCGTTCTGGGGGCGTCGCACCACATTCGTATTATTAGACCCATATATGAATGTGGTTCGGCACAACTAGGCGCATTACGGCTCCGACAGGGAGACCTATTTCAATGTGGTCTGTCTGAGCCTGAGGAGTCGAAGTGGAGTTAGATTTACTGTTAGGGAACAAAATGTCCCTTATTTCTCAACTTGCACCAGTACATTAATAAATGTAATTATTTAAATTTAATAAAAATTTTTAGCATATAAAATTAATATAAAAATATATAATATCCCAAAAATATAAAAATATCTCCTATAAAATGCATTTAAATTGAATAGAATCTAAAACTTGTTTTACACTAAATAACCCACTGATGATGTTGTTCAGATTTTAACATTTTTAATTTTTACTCCATTAAATTTGAAATGTAGTTTTGCTGCTCTCACCCTTTATTCTTCATACAGCAAGAGCCAGCACACCACAGGTATTGCTGGGACCTGTGGTCTACCAAGCAAGATCAGTACCATAGTTTCTATTTACTGAAATGCTATTCTAAGGACTTTTCATTTATTTTCAACCTATCTATAGCCTTTATACATGTTAGGCGCATTACTAATGCGCCCAAGTTCTGTAATGCGCACACATAGGCGAAGCGCGATGAGCTTTACACACCATTAATGAATGCACAAAAACCACTTTCATACATTCAGGCGCTTTAGACGCTGACACAGACACAAAAAGGGACATTACTTACTTAAAAAAACACCACCATTGTGGGCCTTGTTCACAGCTCAATAGCTGGACTAAACTGAGCCCAGGAGCAGGCATCTAGCCTTATATGCTCCTGGGAAAACATGACAGGTGCATCTGATTGCTGAATAACAACTCAAAGGTCCCATTGCTAAGGGAACAATTAAATGATACAGACTGCACATTAGCTTGGTACCTGTTCACACCAGTATGCAGAAAAGTTTAGTATGGGCGTCACTAAGAGGCTGTAAGCCGGCATGGTGCACCATACGTTTTGCACCCTTATGTATTGCTTTATCTATATGCAATTATAATACCGGCAGCCACCCCCCTTATGCCAGGAGGATGTGTGAGTGGTTGTTTGAACAATGACACAGTGTCTAGGTCACGGCAGCAGCAAGAGCAGCAGCATGAAGTCCGACAGTGGCACAATAACACAGAGTGGAGGTCACGGCGGCAGCCACAGCAGCATCATGAGGTCAGACTGTGGCACAATGACACAGTGTGTAGGTCACGGCAGCGTCATGCAGCAGCATGAGGTCAGACAGTGGCACAATGACACAGTGTCTAGGTCACAGCGCAGCCACAAAGCAGCATGAGATCAGACAGTGGCACAATGACAGTGTGTAGGTCACGGCAGCAGCCAGCAGCAGATGAGGTCAGACAGTGGCACAATGACACAGTGTGTAGGTCACGGCAGCAGCGCATGAGGTCAGGCAGTGGCACAATGACACATGTGTAGGTCACGGCAGCAGCATGAGGTCAGACAGTGGCACAATCACATTCTGGAGGGGGCAAAAACGGGGAAGTAGGCCACGAGTGGGACAATAACCCAGGGTGGGTTGTAACCCCAAGGGGGCAGGAAAAAGGGCCAAAAAAGGGCCAGCACCCAAGGAGGTCAGCAAAAAGGGCACATGACCCAGTTGGAGGTGGGTGGAAATTCCCAGTCCCTGGTAAAGATGGTTTTTTTGGAAAGATGGAAAAAAATTTCAGCAAAAAGTGGGGCTCAGCGGGGGGCGGCATCAAAAATAGGGCTGAGGCGGGGTGTTTGAACCCAGATTTAAATTTTCACAGTTTGGGTGAGGCTTTCCATGGCGGGGAAGTAGTCTAAACCCAAAGGGCATTGGTGGGGGGGAAATCCTGGCCGATCCTCCCTGATTCATCTTGGAAAAGGGTCGGGTTTTTCCCAAATTTTCCCCGGGTGGAAAAGGGGGTTTTCTTTTGGGGGCTAACGATGGCCCCCGCCCCCTTAAAACACCCGCTCTAAAGCCACAACGGCCCGGGCGGGGGACAGTTCCCCACTGCAAACTCGGCAATTTTGAGGCCACACACCCATTTTGGGGCTCCCCGTAGCCCAGGGATCTTCTAACTGGGGGGTGCAGAGTGCTGTCAATTGGGGGGGCCACCACCGGGGTTTCCAGGGCTCCCCAGGTCTGTTTGTGCGGGTTGGTTTTGGCGAAAAACCCCCTCACTAGGGGGGTAAAGGGAAGCGGAAAAACGGGGGACTCCAAAACTTAGGTTACTGTTGATGGGCTGATACGCCCCTTTCCCCCCCCCCCTACCTTCCCCCACCCATGGCGGCAGTAGTCCGGGTGAGCCCCCTGGGGAAACCCCCCCGGGTCAGCCCTGTCAAGGGGGACGTTTCCCCGCACATGGGCAGCGGCCAACTGATTACGGGGTTTTTCCCAATGGGAATTTTGATTTGTCCTCCCTCTAAAATATTTGGGAAAAAGGCTCCCATTTGGGCCCGGTAGCGGGGGCCCAAATAGGGGGGGAAAACCCCCCAAAGTAAATCCCCCCCCCGGGATGCTGACTATTCGGCTGCACAACCCGGGCAAAAAGAATGTTTGGGGGCCCCATCTGCAAAAGGGGAAACTCCGGGGGCCCCCCCCGCCTCCTTTTTCCACTGTTTATGACAGGGTTTGTTTGGGGGTCATCTACCTCGTTTTCCCATCTCCATCCACCTCCCCCCCAGCTGTCCTGTCCTCCCCCCTTTTGTCACCGGGGGTTTAAAAACCCAAACTCATTTCACCAACAAGGGCTTCTCCCCCAAATTGTCCTCTCCCCCCTCCCCTTTTCCAGTCCCCACGGACTAAAGTGGCCACGAAAAGTAGTCCCGTCTCCAGCCCCCCTTGCCCAGACAGATTTCGGGCATCTGTTCCAGGACTTTGAAGCATGGAATGACGTTTTTCTTTCCCGTAGTCCGGGGGAATGAAAAAAAAACTTTGCCCCCGGGAATGGCCTCAACAAATGGCAGGTGTTACGCATGAGTTTTTTTGCCACGGGCTAAAATTTCAAATTTACACAGGGGGGGTACTTCTTTTGCCGGGAAACCCATAAAAAAATTCGTTAAGGGGCCTTTTCGTTCATACAGTGGGTTTCCAACATTTTGCAGGTTTAAAATTCCCAAAACGGGGGGGAAACATCCCCATATCAGAGTTTTTTTTTGGGGGGGGGCCCTTTTCGGGGCCCGGGAACCCTCGGGGAAGGGTGTTCCGGCTTTTTTACAAAATGGTTAAATTTAAATGCACATTTTTCCTGGCCTTTTTCCCAGAATCTGCTGAAGATCGGGGGAAGACTTCGGGAAAACCTTTTCACAACCAGTTTTTAACACTGGCCTGGGGGGCGAAAGGCCCAAATCCCTTTCCTGGGTCGCGCGGAAAACCAAATTTTCCTCCCATTGCCCCACCCCCAAGGGTTTCCAAATTTGCAGTTGGCGCGGAAAAAAAGCCACACATCGATTTTTTGCGGCATGAGGGAGCATTCCCTCCCCTTTTTGGGGATTTTCGTTCCCCGGAAGGCAAGCCAGGTGTAGAACTGGTGACCCCGCGTCCCAACACATGGGGTTTATAAAGGACCCAAAAACTTTTTGGGGGCTGAGAGGGGGTGGGGGTGGAGGGGGAAAGGGGGGCGGAAAATGGCCCCAGGACCAGCAGTTTGACAACTTGGAGGAGAAAGGCGGGGGCTTCCTTTTCCAAGTTGTTGGTGGGGCCTGGGCCAAAAGCACATTCACCCAGGGGCCGAAAGGGACATGTACTGGCCCTGACCTTTATTTAAACAGCTCCAGATTTTCCGCGCTGCCGTGAAACCTTTGGGGGAACAAACCGATAAGCTTAAGGACTGGCCCACCTTCGTTTTACATATTTATGAAGTGTTGGGAATGCTTTTTTAAAAAAATTGGTTGGGGCTCTCCATCTCGGCCGGCACAAGCCCCATTTTCTTTGGGGGGGGGCCCCCGGGGGGGTTTGGGGGGGAAAAAAAAAGGGAAGGGCACCGCCTTTTTTGGGGGGGGGTTTTTTTTTTCCCCCCCGGGGGCGGCCGGAAGGGGAAAAAAGGGGGGAGGGGGCGGGGGGGGAAGGGAAAAAAAAGAAACCCAAACCCCCGGGGGGGTTTTTTTTAAAAAGGGGCATGCCTTTTTGCCGGGGGGTTTTTTGGGGGGGGGAACCCCCCCCCGGGCCCCCCCGGGGGGGGACCCCGGGGGGGGCCTGGGGGGGCCCCAAAAAAACCCCCCCCCCTTTTTTTTAAAAAAAATTTTTTTCCCAAAGGTTTTCCCCCCGGGAAAAAAAAACCCCCCCCCCCCAAAATTTTTCCCCCCTCCCCCATGGGTTTTCCCCCCCCCCCCTGGCCCCCGGCCCCTTTTTTTTTTTTTTAAAAAAGGGGGGGGCCCGGGGGTTTGGCCCCCGGGAAATCAGCCAACCGGCCCCCCCGGGCCCCGGGGCCCCCTTCGGGCCCCCCCCCTTTTAAAAATGAGGCCCCCCCCCCGGGGGCTTTTTACCCCTTTTTTTTTGGGTTTTTTTTTTTTTTCTTTGGGGGGGCCCCCCCAAAACCCCCCCCCCCCCCCTCCCCAAAAAAATTTTCCCCCTTTTTGGGCCCCGGGGGGCCCCTTTTTTCCCCCCCCTTGCTTTTTCCCCCCAAACCCCCCTTTTTTTGGGGGGGGGGGGGGGTTTGGGGGGGGCCCGGGGCCCCCCGGGGGGAAAAAAATTTTTTTTCCCCGGGTTTCCCCCGGGGGGGCCCCCAAAAGGGGGCCCCCAAAAACCGGGGTTTTTTTAAAAAACCCCCCCAAAAAAATTTTTTTTTAAAAACCCCCCCCCCCCCCAAAAAAAAAAACCCCCCCCCCCCTTCCCCCCCACCCCCAAAAAAAAATTTTTTTTCCCCCCCTTAAATTTAACCCCCAAAAAATAAAAATTCCCCCAAAAAAAAATTAAAAAACCCCCCCCTTTCCCCCCAAAAACCCCCAAAAAAATTTTCCCCCCTTTTAAAAAAACCCCAAACCCCCCCCCAAAAAACCCCCAAAAACCCCTTTTTCCCCCTTTTTTTATTTTTAAAAAAAAAAAAAAAATTTTCCCCCCCCCAAAAAAAAACCCCAAAAAATTTTTTTCCCCCCCCTTAAAATTTTTTAAAAAAAAAAAACCCTTTTTCCCCCCCCCCCAAAAACCCAAAAATTAAAAAAAACCCTTTTTTTAAAAAAAATTTTTTTTTCCCCCCAAAAAACCCCAAAAAATTTTCCCCCCCCAACCCCCCTTTTTTTCCCCAAAAAAACCCCCCCCCCCAAAAAAAAAAAAAACACCCACCCCAAAAAAAAAAAAACCCCTAAAAATTTTTTTCCCCCCCCCCCAAAAAAAAAAAAAAACCCCCCCCCCCCCCCCCCAAACCCCCAAAAAAAAATTCCCCCTTTTTTCCCCCCAAAAAAAAAAAAAAACCCCCCCAAAAACCCTTTTCCCCCCCCCCCCCCAAAAAACCCTTAATTTTTCCCCAAAACCCCCCCCCAAAAAAAATTTTTTTTTTTTTGGGGGGAAAACCGGTTTTTTTCCCAAAAAAAAAAAATTTTTAAAAAATTGCCCTTTAAAATTTCCCCAAGGGAAAAAAAGGGGGTTAAAAACCTTTTTTCCCCCCCCCCCCGGAAAACCCTTTTTTTTTTAAAAAAAAAAAAAAAAAAAGAAGGGGAAAAATTTAAATTTTTTAAAAAAAGGGTTTTTACCCTTTAAAAAATTTTTTCCCCTTTTTTTTTAAAAAAAAAATTTTTTTTTTTTCCCCAAAAAAAATTTTTTTTAAAAAAAAAAATATTTTAAAAAAAAAATTTTTTAAAAAAAACCCCCCCCGGTTTTTGGGGCCTTTTGGGGGTTTTTTTAAAACCCGGGGAAAAAAAATTCCCCCTTTTAAATTTAAAAAAATTTTTTTGGGGGGAAAAAAAACCCCCGGGGGCCCCAAAAATTTTTTCCCCCCCCCCGGGGAAAAAAATTTTTAAAAAAAAAGGGTTTTTTTTTAAAACCCCCCAAAAAACCCCCCCAAAAAAAAAAAAAAAGGAAAAAAAAAAAAATTTTTTTTTGGGGGAAAAAAATTTTTTTTGGGGAAAAAAAAAAAATTTTTTTAAAATTTTTTTTTTTTAAAAAAAGGGGGAAAAAAAGGGGGGACCCCCTTTTTTTTTTAAAAAAACCAAAAAAAATTTTCCCCCGGTTTTTCCCCCCTTTTTTTTTTAAAAAAACCCCCAATTTAAAAAAAAGTTTTTCCCCCCAAAAAAACCCCAAAAAAAATTTTGGCCCCAAAATCCCAAATTTAAATTTTTTCCTTTTTCCCCCCCAAAAAAAAGAAAAATTTTTTTTTTTTTTTTTTAAAAAAAAAAATTTTTTGGGGAAAAAATTTTTTTCCCCCCCCCTTTCCCCCCGGTTTTTTCCCCCCTTTTGGGGGTTTTTTTTTTTTTTGGGTTTTTTCCCAAAAAAAAAAAAGGGAAAATTTTTAAAAACCCCCCCAAAAAAAAAAAATTTTTTGGGGGAAAAATTTTTTTTTTAAAAAAAAGAAAAAAAAAAAACCCCCCGGGAAAAAGGGGAAAAAAAGGAAATTTTCCCAAATTTTTTCCCCTTTTTTTTAAAAAATTAAACCCCAAAAAAAATTTTTTTTCCCCCCTTTAAAAAAAAACCCCCCAAAAAAATTTTTTTTCCCTTTTAAAAAGGTTTTTGGGGGAAAAAAAAAAGGCCCCCCCCCCCGGGGTTTTTTAAAAAAAAAAAAAAGGGGGGTTTTTAATTTTCTTTTTAACCCCCCCAAAAAAAGGGTTTTTTTTTCCCCTTTTTTTTAAAAAAAATTTTTTTTTTAAAAAGGGGAATTTTTCCCCCCAAAAAAAAAAAAAAACCCCTGGTTTTCCCCCCAAAAAAAAGGGCCCCCCCCATTTTGTTTTTTTTTTCCCGGGCCCGAAAAAAAAAATTTTTTTTTTTTAAAAAAAAAGGGGGAAAAAGGTTTTTTTGGGGAAAAATTTTTTTTTTAAAAAAAAAAAAACCCCCAAAACCCCCCCCAAAAAAAAAAAGCCCCCCCAAAAATTTTTCTTTTTTTAAAACCCCTTTTTTTTTTAAAAAAAAAAAAATTTTTTTTTTCCCCTTTTTTTAAAAAAAAAATTTTTTTCCCTTTTAAAAAATTTTTTAAAAAATTTAAAAATAAAACGGGTTTTTCCCGGGGGTAAATTTTAAAAAATTTCCCCCAAAAAAAAAAAAATTTTTTTAAAAAAAATTTTTTTTTTAAAAAAAAAAAAATTCCAAAACCCCAAAAAAATTTTAAAATTTTTTTTGCCCCAAAATTTTTAAAAAAAAAAAAACCCCCCCCCGCCCCCCCCCCCCCCAAAAAAACAAAAAAATTTTAAAAACCCCAAAAAAACCCCCCAAAAACCCCAAAAAAAAGGTTTTGCCCAAAAAAAGGGGGGCCCCCTTTGCCCCCAAAAAAAACCCAAACCCCCCCCCTTTAAAAAAAAACCACCCCCCTTTTTTGGGTTCCCCTCCCCCCCCCCCCCCCCCCTTTTTTAAAAAAAAACCCCCTTAATTTTTTCCCCCAAAAAAAAAAAAGCCCCCCAAATTTTTTTTTTTTAAAAAAAATTTTTAAAAACCCCCCCCTTTTCCCCCCCTTTTTTTATCTTTTTACCCTGTTTTTTTTAAAAAAATTTTTTTTTTCCCCCTTTTTTTTTTTTTAAAAAAAAAAAATAAAATTTTTTAAATTAATTTAAAAATTAAAATGTTTTTAAGGGGTTTTTTTCCCCCCAAAAAAAAAAAAAAAAAAATTTTTTAAAAAAAAAAAAAAAAAAATTGGCCCCCCCCCAAAAAAAAATTTTTTTTAAAATTTCCCAAAAAAAAATTTTAAAACCCCCCAAAAAATTCCCCTTTTAAAAAGGGGGCCCCTTTCCCCCCTTTTTTGGGGGGGCCCCCCATTCCCCTTTTTTTCCCTTTTTTTGAAAACCCCCCCTTTTTTTTTTAAAGGGGCCCCAAAAAAATTTTAAAAATTTTTTTTTTAAAATTCCCCAATGGTTTTAAAAAAAAAAAAAAAAAAAAATTTTTTCCCCCCCCCCCCAAAAATTTTTTTAAAAACTGATTTTTTGGGGGGTTTTTTTTTTCCCCCCCCCCCTTTTTTTTTTTAAAATTTTTTAAAAAAAATTTTTTTTCCCCCCTTTTAAACCAAACCCCCCTTTTTTGAGGGGTTTTTAAAAAAAAAAAAAAAAAGGGGCCCCCCCAAAAAAAAGGGGAAAAAATTTTTGGAAAAAACTTTTGGGAAAAATTTTTTTTTTGGGGCCCCCAAAATTTTCCCTTTTTGGGGGGTTTTTAGTTAAAATTTAAAAAAAACCCCCCCCAAAAAAAAATTTTCCCAACCCCCAATTTTAAAAATTTTTTTCCCCCCTTTTTAAAAAATTTTTCCTTGGGGGGGAAAAAAAAAAATTTTCCCCCCCCCCCCCTTGGGCCCCCAAAAAATTTTTTATTAAAAAAACCAAAAAAACCCCCCTCTTTTTCCAAAAAAAATTTTAAAAACCCCCCCAAAAAAAGGGGAAAATTTTTAATTTTTCCCCCCGGTTTTTTTTTTTTTTTTAAAAAATTTTTAAAAAAAATTTTTAAAGGGTTTTTTAAATTTTTTTGGGGGGTTTTTCCAAAATTTTAAAAATAAAAAAAGGGAAAAAACCCCAAAACCCCCCTTCCCTTTTTCCCCCAAAATTCCCCCAAAAACCCCCCCTTTTGAAAAAGGGTTTTTTTCCCCCCCCCAAAAAAACCTGGGGCCCCCCCCAAAAAAAAAAAAAAAATTTTTTTTCCCAAAAGGGGGAAAATTTCCCCCCCCTTTTTTTAAAAAACAAAACCCCCCTCCCAAAAAAAAACCCCAAAAAATTTTTAAAAAAAAAAAAAAAAAAGGGGGGGGCCCCCCCCTTAAAAACCCCAAATTTTTTTAAAAAAAAAAAGGAAAAATTTTTTAAAAACCCCTTTTTTTTAAACCCAAAAACTTTTTTTTTAAAACCCTTAAAAAAAAAAAACCAAAAAAAAAAAAAAAAAATTTTAAAAAAAATTAAAAAATATTTAAAAAAATTTTAAAAACCCCCCCAAAAAAAAAAAAAAAAAAAATTTTTTAAAAAAAATTTTTTAAAAAAAACAAAAATTTTTTTTAAAAAAAATTTTAAAAATAAACCCCCCAAACCCCCCCCTTTTTTTTAAAAAAAAAAAAAAAAAAAAAAATTTTAGTCTTTCTTTTTTTAAACCAAAGCATTTTTTTACTTTTTGCACCGCTTGTTTATTTTTGATTTGTGTTATTTTATTTAAATAAAGAAATTTTCTTTTATTGGGTAAATGTAGTTTTGTTTGGCGTTGCTTTATTCACATGTTTAAAGCTTTTTAAAAAAAGGGGGAAAATCTCATTAAACCCCTTAAATGCATCCCACTTCTTTTGTTTGGGCGGTCAGGTCACCCTTTCCTCAGCGAACAAAAGCGTTGTTGAAAAATGGGGGGGATTTTGGGCTCACCCCGCCAAGCTGCATAGGAAAGGCTGTAGTTAACAGCTCCTTCCTAGAGCAGTCTCTTAAGTGTGGAAAAGCGGGGGAAACCCCTTGATCCCCTTTCTTAACCCTTGATTCTACGCCGGACTGCTGCATAATAAAAGGAAATTCCCTTGTTTTTGGGGTGTATCAGACCCCCGGGGCCCGACAGAACCCGGGGAAAGGGCTGCACAGCACCCCGGTGACCTAGAAGTACCCCCGGGGTGTCTGTATAGGAAACCTGTGGTCAGTGCACACTGTGTCTGCCCCTGTGCCTGTTCATATAACCCATATGTAATGTATTATAATCCATGAGTATGCTAATACATTACCAAGTGTAAAAAAAAAAAAGTGTTGTCCCTTAATTATATTAAAAAAGTAAAAAAAGTTGAAAAATGAATGTAATAAATACCAAAATAAAAATACATTTTTAATAAAAAGCTATTGTGCGTATAGAAACGTATAATTTAAGTTTTACACAAAGAATCCTGAAAATTCATCAACAAGTACTTTTTTGGGAAATGTGAATGGGGGTAAAAAAAAAAAATAAAAAATAAAAATAAATAAAACAGTAACTACAGTTTTGAAACTTAACATCCCCCCCCCCCCCAACAAAAAATAATACAACTTCTCCCATATAAAACAAGTCCTCATACAACTGCATTACTTTTAAAGATATAAAAATTAGGACTGTTGAAATGCAAAAATTACAAAATGTAAGTGCTCATTAAGTACTTTTCAGGCCTGGGCTTAAGGGGTTAAGATGACATATACAAGAACAAGAGTAATCTTTTTGAGATAGCTCCTTTTAGGGTTGGAATGGTAAGGTTTAACTTAATGTGACAAATGATCTGTAGCACATATTAACTTTGTACATTTTTTTCTTTAGAGCCGATCTAGGATTGTATCTGCAGGGGGGAGAGTAAGTATACAACTCTAAAAAAAAATCTGGTTTCATATTTCAGCCTCATTAATTTTTTGCATAAAACTGATCTCAACAGTGCCACTTATTGTCTTGGCCAGCGTAAACTTGAGAATTTTTTTACTAAGTAACTTATTTTTCCTGCTCAGCAAAAAAACTTATTCCCTATGTTGTTCCCCGAGATAAATACGGGAACTCCCCCACAGAATGTGAAGAATGAGAAGAAATAGAAATAAATACAGAGACCAAGAAGGTAAATATTCTGTACAAAGCACAGAAAACTACAGTACCCTCAGCATCACTGTATCATCCTGAGTTAAAGGTCTACCCTGTGTACCGGTCAATCGAATCAATAACCGTAAACCCTGTTAGCACTTGAGTCACAATCTAAGAGCTTTAATCTGCCCAGTTAGAGCAGAGGACTATGGGAAATCTATGGCACTGTGTGTGGAGATTAAACGGAAAAGAATACCTCAAGGCTAATTTCCCAACATTTCAAAAGGGAAATTTTTTGTTTTTGATCCATCCTCAGTTTGTAAATCCCTTTAAGGTGTATTCAGAATATGTGAGGAGATCAAGACAACGGATAGGAAAAAAGTGCTGCCGTACCTGCTTCTTTTGCTTCTTATATTTTGTTTCATATAAACGTATTACTAACCTATGTGCCTTTAAGTAACAACTTGAATTTCCAACTTTTTTCCCAAAGGGCCCAATGTCATTGCTTTATTGCACTGTCCCAATTGAGTTGATATGCAAAATGAAAAATGTTGGGTGGTTAAAGGGTGTGTGCAAGTGGGTGGATATTAATAGTACATAGAGAAATCAAATTGGATCCCTTTTACTTGTGGGTCCACACTGGTGGAAAAGGGCCCCCACCCTTTATTAAACCCCTTACGAAATTAGTGTCATTACATTAAAATTGTCAGTGGGACTGCTCACTCTTTTTGTTTAACCCTTTACTTTGCGGGTGTTGGCTGTTAAATACAGTTGATACCCAACGCTAACAAACAGGACTGGAGATGACTGGGGCTTATTGACCTTTACCCGTCGCTCTCCAAGGCGGGGTTAATAAGAGGAATTAGAAAACCATTTTGTAATACAGTTGTATTGCAGAATAGTGTACATGCAATGGAATTGTTATTGGCACATCTATAAAAGTCTAATCTATTAACATATAACATTATTTATACCACACGGTATAAAAAACAATAGAAAAAAAATACCTAACACTAAAATAATTTGGCTTATTGATCACTTTACCTTTCAAAAAAATTGGAATAAAAAATTATCAAAAAGCTACAAATACCCCAAATCGGCAACAATAAAAACTACGCTACAAAAAAATGAATCCCCTTCGGGGTTTTAAATGGAAAAAATTTGTTGTAAACAATTCAAAAAGTAAACATTTTTTTTTTTTTTCTTTTAAAAAAAAGTGCAATATAATGAAGAATCAAAAAATGTGGTATTACCAGATTTGTATCGACTTTTAAAATATTGGTAACATGTTATGTATAGTGAACGCCATAAAAATGAAACCCTTCCCTCCCCGAAAATGGTGCAATTCCAGTTTTTTTCACATGCTATCCCACAAATAATTTTTTTGTTTCTCAATAAATTATATGGTAGGGTTAAGGGTACCATTAAAAAGAACATATTATCCCGCAAAAGAAAAGTCCCCATAGATCTATGTAGACAGACAAATTTCCAATTTTTCCGAGTATAAGCCACCCGAATATAACCGAGGCAAAAAATTTTGCATAAAAAAAAAGTGGTAAAACTTTTTTGACTCAAAATAAGCCTAGGATGGAAAATGCAGCGGCTACTGGTAAATTTCAAAAATAAAAATGGATTCCAATAAAATTACATAGGCAGGTATATGTCTCCCATTGGCAGGCATATGTCACCCACAGGCAGGTATAGGCCATTTAATGTCAACCAAAAGCAGGTATATATCCCCCATAGGCAGGTATAGGAAGTTTAATGTCCCTAGGGAGGTAAGGGAGGTTTTTTGCCCCCAGGGCAGGTATAGGCAGGGGTTTTAAAAAAACTTAAAAGTACCCTTTTTCACCTCTCCCCCCGCTGCTCGACGTTCTATTCAATCCGGGGACGAGGGTGTGATGTTTTCCGGTTGCCAAGGCAGGGTGAGAATGCACGCCGCCTTTGCCCGGAAATCAGAAGGGCCCCAAGTTGCTTTTGGCCTTCCCAGTCCTCTGCGGGGGGGGAGTGTCACCCCCCGCTTGCAATAGTATCTTCAGCTGTATTGCCCCCAGAGGGGCGCAACGCTGAAGGTACCGGGGGCCCAGGCCATTTGGGACCCCAAGGTTGGCGGGTTGACTCAAGTATAAGCCAAGAAGGACTTTTCAGCACACTTTTTGTGTTGGCTTATACTCGAGTATACACGGTAAACAAGTTATAGGTTTTGGAAGGTGGAAAGAAGAAACAAACATGATGTGAACAAAAATCCCTGCAGCGGGAAGGGATTTATATATTATTTTTGACGTTGCAGGGAAAACTTTCATAACATTCAATTTTTAAAGATTAATAAATGTGTAAAAAAGGGGTTTTCTGGGAAATTGTAAAAAAAACCCCCTATTTTCCCCCTGTGTAAAAAAGAACATTTTTTTATAATTTTTCTTTCCTCATAATAATCCCGCGCTACAGAGCTCCGGGTTCTTTCCCTGGATCCCCCTAATGGCTCATTTTTTGGATAAAATAAAGCTTTTAAAATCTCTGGCTCTCAGACACAGCCCGCTGTCAATATTTGACCACAGAGGTCATGATTGGTGCTGACCATTGATTTTTGAACTTGATTTATCCTTTTGGGGGGCCGGGGAAACGCTGGAGCCAACAGTGCTGGATGGTGGGATGGAATTAAGTTGGGAAATTTTTTTAAATTTTAAACGGGGGGGGGTGGTCGGGGAATTTTAAAAGTTTTGGGGAAAAACCTCTTTCCACAAAGGGTTTAAATTGGGAAAAGGGCTTGGCAAGAAGCTAATAAATTAAGGTTATGTACGTGGTGAGAGAAATACATGTTCTGATTGCATGTTATATGGGAAAATGCATTGATAACTGGTGTGCAAAAAGGACTCACTGTAGGAATTTTAGTTCAAAGCACACTTGATTGTAGCAGCCAGTGTCAGGCATTTATGGTCATGGGATACATAAAAAAGTGAAGTTTGCACCAATCGAACAAGGGATTCAGTAGCTCTCAAAAGTGAGAACCCCTCACATATTTTAAATATTGTATTATATATTTTCTGGGACAACCAAATTAGTAAATTTTGAACAATAAAAAAGTATAACTAAAGTTTTCTAGTTTCACTACCAAAAAAAATAAAGAAAAACAATTAATACAAAAAAAAATTCCCCAAAAAAGAGTGACTAAAAAATAATACTTTATTATAAAAAAAGTAAAGAGCAGAGAAAAAAGGCTAAAAACAGATAAAAACAGTTAACTATTAAAATTCACCCAAACCAAATAATACAACAATATGGTAAAAAGGGGTAAAAAAAAGCAAAAAGTACCCAAAAAGACACTCAAAAAAAAAATCAAAAGATGCCCAAACCGCCCTAAAAGATTAATTGATATATGGCAAAATGGGATGGATTGAATTTTGTGATTTTTACAGTCCTTTTTGGTTTCAATTCTATTTTACCCCTTTTTTACCCTACTTTATTGGTGAAATTTTATTGGACTTTATCTTGGTTTGGGCACCCCCCACATTTTTAAAATACGTATAAATCTTTTCCGGGACAAAACAAAGAAAAGACCCTTTTAAAAGGGGAAGTATTTAGTGTACATCTTTTTTAATAGTGTAAATTTGGTTGCCCTCAAAATAATCACACACAGTCATCAAGTTTAAAATGTGGAAAAAAAAAAGTAGTACACCCTTAGGATTTTTGTTTTTTTTGGGGGAGAAAAAGGAGAATTTTCTACAACCTCTCTTTGCCATCTCTCTGATATGATTTCTCCAGGCAACCTTGCCCGTAGAATTTTCCCCTTCTGTGAGTGAATCAGTAGCACAGGAACTTGTTTATTTAAGTTCATGACAAGTTTTAACCCTTTAAGAGCACTGTAATCTTGTGCACTACAGTTTATAAATTTCTAGCGGTAACATACTGTAACATAATTCCGCTTGGAAAAGCAGAGTTAGTATGCCATTCACTCCTATACAACCACCCACAGCCTGGCCAGGAAGCGTGAGTCTGAAGCTAGCTGTTTTTTTCCCATAAAAAATCTGTTTTTTCTCCTAAAGGCAAAATAAAAAGACTTATTTTTTTTTTATCTTTCCCACCTAGAAAAGAAAATAATGTGGTGAGAAATCCCCTCTAAGGAATGACATATTATAGGATTTGGATCTTGTGGGATAATTTAGAAAGATACTAGTTCTGTAGGCTGTAACCCATGGCTATCTCTTTAATTACTGCTTGATTTCATCAATGCAAAAGATTCAGACCTGTAGTAAACACAATAAAAAAAATTAGCTACACTGCCCGTTGGGGGTTACAGGTCACCTCCACCACCCAGACATGACTTTAAGCGCAATTGAAAAATATTTAAAGAATTTTTTATTTCCCGGGTCCCAGATACCTGCTTTCAAGCTGGCAATATTACTCCAGCACAAAGAGCGTGCACATGTGTAGAAGGAAACCCATAGTTCCTAAAACAGTCACCATCAGCGTTACCAATCTCCTCATTATTTTTTCTGGACAACTGAACTAAAAACTCCACATTATTTTAAATATTACCTTTTCCCCATCTAACAATATTAATATAATGTCTCTAAGTAACCCCCCTCCTTCTCATAAAAAGATAAAATAATAATGATTATGTGATGATAATAAAAAAAAATAATAAAAAAAAAATTAAATAAATTAAAAAAAAAAAAGTTTTTGTATCAATTTAAACACAAAGACAAAAAATTTGGGAAAAACCCACAATCATACTTTGTTATACTGGCTCAGTGTCAAACTATTATGTGCCGTACCTACTGGCATCATAGCTGCCATGTATCAATGACTTCTAGGGAAGGAGAGGAACATTTGTGCTGGAGAAGAAATTTCATCAAAAAGTGTTTTCCCATCTCACACATTTATGGCATATTGATAAGAGAGGTGGGACTCACACCAATCATGAGAATGGGTCACTGAAAGGCTTTGCTCAGAACAGAGAGAAGGTCCAAACCTCCTGTCTATTTCAATGTGAATTCCAAGTACATCTGTACATGCTCAGGTTTCCCAACGATATATTCAGAATTCCCATTGAAATGTATAAATAATTCTGAACACCTCTCCATACTGAATGGAGGTTCTTGAGGGTCTATTAATTCCTACCCTTAATCTCTTTATTGTATTGCAAGTTGTCCTCCTCCACCTCTAGCTTCCTACTTCATAAGTCCATTGTTTCCATTACACATGCATGGTGCAACCTCTAAGGAGAAAAAAAACACTGACAATGTTTTTTATGCAGAAGAAATAACAGTTTTTAAGGTTTTTGTCAATAAATTTATATAAGTTTAGCAACCTTTGTTACCGCAAAGTGAAAAAACTGCCTTATTCTTCTTAGAAAGTACTTTTTTGATAGTTTTTAAAATAAATTGCAAAAAAGAAATGAAAAAGTTCTTCAGCAACTGCAAGTTATAAATGAACATGTTCAATTTCACTGACAACTGAAACACAAAGTATATTCTAAAGTTTAAGAGCTTTTCATAATATAAACATTACACATAATTTATATAAAACCAAATTATTATTTTTATTATTATTAACAAAATAAATAATAATGTTATCATAACATTAAAAAAGGACAAATTATAGAACATTTACAAAGAAAATACAGGTTTTCCACAATATGGAATATAAATGTTTAGTATTTTTCTTATTGCCTTTAACTTGTAACATCTACATAAATTAAAGTCTGAAAGTTGTATCTTAATCGCCACAGCTTATCCTGCATTACCCAGAGGAATAAACAGTGCAGTAAACAACACATTGCATTCAGCATCTGGTGATTTAAGACATAAATCAACAAAGCGCCATTTTGAAAAGGGCTTATTTCGCTAAATATTAATAATAATACTACAGGAAAAGCTTTACTTTACGTTACCTTTTCGTGGATTAAACAAAGGCGAAAAAGAAGAAGAAAACTTTAAGACTGTGTTTAAAATGTTCAAATCTTTGAAATCATTTCTGCTCATTCCGTGCTGTTCTATTTCGTTTATCGTTAACATGAATACTTAAAGAAGATTTCCATCCAAACAGAAAAACTAGGCATATATCAGTAAATCAGATGTAAGAGTTGCAGCAATATATTGTTAGCTAGATTTGTTTTACCTATTGATATAATAGGATTTTTTCTTCCAGTGGTGGCAGACATTTTGCCAAAAGTGGTATCAAGAAGTGTAGCCATTACCTTCTCAAAAACTGGTTTTATAATTGATTGAAAATGCTGAGAAGGGGTCTGGCTTATTTCCCTCTTTCTGTTGAAATAACAGACAGGTTCTTTTGTCATTTAATATGCATTTATTCTCCAACTATATATGTTAAAACATACTTGTGCTTTATAACATTTCAAACAATAGAAGATCTGTGGCTTAACCCATTCAAGGGAGGCAAGCCTAACTTGGAAACTTTCAGTCCATGTTGTAAAGTTTGTGAGGATTAGCAGTCAGACAAGCTGAGGATCTCACACCTGTGAGCGACGTTTCGAAAGCTAACACCTTTTTGGCTTCTGAGCCAGATCATCACAGCTGCAGCCAATCAGTGGATACAGCAGTCATATCCTATTTCCTGACATCACTGTTCAGAAGTGAACCCTCTAAGCAGTGATGTTAGGAAATAGCACATGACCGCTGCAGCCACTGATGGATTGCAAAGGTGATGACCTGATCGCAGAGGGAGCGTCAGCACTGGAATTGTTTTTGGTTTCCCAATACATAATATGTACATTATGGTCTTTGATACCATTAAAAAATACATCCTGTCCTGTAAAAAAATCAAGGCCACATTTACCTATGTAGATGGAAAAAATAAGAAAGTTATGGAAGGTAGGGAGGAAAAAAGTAAACTGAAAATAAAAATTGGTGCAGGGTTAAGTGAATACTTACAGAAGCCCTTAAGACTGTTCCCAATTCTAATGTATAAGGTATAAGTAGGTGATCCTCCCTATTCCATCCCCAGCAGCCTTGATCTTTGAGAACCGCGCTTAAAGGGGTTTTCTCATTACAAACTTTCGCAGGTTTGAGCTGTTTCTGTCTCTTACAGCTTCAAATCCAGGGGCGAGTCTCTCCTCCCAGGAGGCGTGTCTCTCTTCCCAGTAGGTGAGTCTTCCCTCACTGAAGACTGGTGACATCATCATTCTATGTGAGCAGTGGGAGGGAGAGGATGTCACAACTCTGCAGACCTCCTGCAGTGGTCAGTTCCAATTCCTTTGTAGCGAGAAAACCCCTTTAAGGAATCAATTTTACTCATTATCAAACTGCAAAAAAGCTAATCATATTAAATGACATACTAGTGCATCTCAAAAAATTAGAATATCATTGAAAATTAAAGCGGTTCTCCAGGACTATCTTTTTATGTGTTATAGGGCTCACAAATGTATTATATTAAACCTTGTAATTCATACTGTAATGAGTCTATACAATAGATGGGTTTCTCTATCTGACTTATTGAATTATGAATATCATTTATCTTTTCAGTGATATTCTAAATTTTTGAGATGTAACATTTCTGTAATATACTGGTTTATTCCCCCTTATACTGCTATAGCATAATGAAAGGTACATAGCGTTTACTACACTGCTCATCACATAGATGACTGCACGAAAGTGCTATGAAATAAAAAAAAATCCACATATTCAACATGTCACACTTTATTTGCAGGTGGGAATCAAGGAATAAAGGGGGAACAGTAATATGTGGACATGAATGGAAATACTTCCATAAGACCAGTTTTCAGAGAGCCAGGTTATCATTGTCAGATGTAACCTGACAATAGCATTGAAGGTGTAAGGGAAAGGTGCTTGTCTAATCCATGAGGGACGCAGTGTCTAAGGTAGGGAAGAGCGAGTGAATAGTTTCACATTTCTGATGTTAAAGATAAATGGATCACTGCACAGCAGGCAAGAGAACAGAGCCTGATACTCTTTGTAATATAGAAAGAGACAGGATGGCACAGAGGTCTGGAGGTGACACAATACACTGTTAAAACAAATCCACGTTTGTATCCGACTCCCTCCCCACTAGCCCCTGACTGCTGGTTCTTTTTGATATGTCATTGAATGGCCTCTGGTCAGGAAAAGTCAACGCTGAAGAAATACATTTTTTTCTATTTAGTGTTCATAAATGCTAATCTCTGGCTCTGTAATATTTACCCAGTGCACTGGGGCTTCCTAAGTCATAGAGTATCTGGTTTTATTTGATCACTGTGGATATGGGAAAAAATAATGACTTACACATATCCATCTTTTATATACAACTATGGAACAGGTGTTCAGTTTCGTTGCATTTCAAGGAAAGAACATGTTTGATCCTTGGTCAGTCCCATTCGGGAAAAATGCTTAAATTCCAAATTATAAAGGGAGACACATAGAGGGATACATTTACTACTAGTGTAAAAATATTGTACACAGAGCGCGTAGCCACTTATTTTTGCTTTGTGTTCATTTTAAGTTGGTGAACATTACTTAATACCTATGGTGTAAATCACTGCCTACTAGACACACACTTGACATTTACACCAGTATTTTGCTCCAGACTAGGAATGATAATCAGCCTTTAAAGTCTTCCTTTGTATCTGTTTTGTTAAAGGTCGTAGAACACGACTTATGTGGTTGAACCACAAAACATGTATACCATATAAGATATGCCATCAATGTATAATTGATAGGGGTTCAGTCTCTATGGAGAATGAAGAAGCAGCAGTACCATGAAATCGTAGAGCCATTTTGCCTCCTGTCAACCCAGTTCTGGGAGGAGATGACAGCAGAAAAAGTGGTACAATACATGCCTGGTTCTGCTTCCATTTTGTACTAGCAAAATAATACTACTACAACATAACAATACTACAGCAGTCAAACCCTCACCAATCAGATATTGAATCATTGCCTGAAAGTACTTCCTTAAAGGGGTTTTCTTTGTAATCATGGGGACAGTAAAATTAAGCACTTTTGCAATTGGTTTGCATTGCCTAAATATTTTAATATAGCAGATGTAAGCTAATCTGTGTGTTCTACACCTAAAACTGCAGCCTGAGGTCGGGCCATGCCCCCTTTTCTGTGACTGACTGACTGATATTTCATTCAGCCTGTTGGAACATGCCCCCTGGATGGGACATGCTCCCTGTGCTGTGATTGGCTGCCAGCACTCTTTGTTTACTCCCCTCTGAGCTGTGGAAAATGAAAGTAAAACAGCCTTCTATGCTGGCTGCTGGCTGTATAATAAAAGTTGCCTAAGCTCCTCTCTATGCTCATCTCTCACCCCTATGTGAAGGATCTGGGCAATTACTGAGTCTCAAGCTGCTAGATTCACTCTCTCCCCCCATATAACACAGCCTTATACAGTCTGCTCTCATTCTGCCTCCTGTCTGCATGCCTTTCTCACATTTGTTTAATCAGTTCAGGATGTTTGTATAAAAGTTTACACCAATGCATGTTTTACGGTTACAAGGAGTTTGTGGAGGGAGGTGACAGCTCTGCAGACATAAGGATGACCACTGCAGGAGGTCTGCAGAGCTGTGAGATCCTTTCCCTCCCACATCTCACACAGAATGCTGATGTCACCACTCTTCAGTGAGGGAAGACATGCCTACTGGGAAGACAGACACACCTACTGGGAGGAGAGATACATGTACTGGGAGGAGAGACCCAACCCTGAATATGAAGCTGTAAAAAACAGAAACAGTTCAAGTCTGTGAAAGCTTGTGATCAGAAAACCCCTTTAAAGGAGTTATCCATTTTATATTGTTTAAATATATTATGGAGATTTTAGGAAATTACACATGTACTCCAAAATCGTACCAACAAAAACTATAGCTCTCCTCAATAAAATTAAGCCCTCCATAGGTAAAAGAGTCTGACTCTCAGAATATGGTGACCCAAATAATTATTTTTTAAAAGTAGACAAAAATAACTATATATAAGTATAGAAATACTTGGAATGAGATTTACCCAAATCCACTGATATATAGGTGGAGCTTAGTGTTACTGTACAGGAGAACTTCAGGAACACATTAGGTTCTTTACTTTAAACAACTGTATTGTGAAAACTGGTAAAGGACCGGATGTGTTCCAGAAATTCTCCTATCCAGTGTCTCTAAGTTTCATATCTCTATCAATGGATTTGAGTAAATCCGATTCCAAGTATATCTATATTGAATATACTCCTCTGGAAGGGATGACTGAAGGAAACAGTGTTTTTCATGCTGACCAGAAGTCAGTGTCTCTATGCATTGCTATGAGACTAACTTTTAAAGCATAAAGAGATTCACCTATGGGTAATGCAACCAAACTGTGTTTCAGCTACTCAGAGTGTGGGTCACATGACCCAGTTGATAAATCCTGTATTCAGCTGCAGGTAACTAAAATTACTAACCGTACTGTGCACCTAATATTATTGACCAATTAACAAAGAAACTCAGATTGGTCCTTTAAATTTACAAATTGATCTTGTAAGGGTCTTGTTCTTGGCTTGTAAGGGACCGGTCAGGGACACACACCAAGACACAGAAAAGTGAGGCCCTGACACTGGTCCCAGCCCCTGTCCCTGCCTTTTGGGGAACCGACTCTTAATAGGCCGGGCCCCAAAAAGAAGACTGATGGCTGCACTAATCAAGGTGCAATACAGACAAGGACAACAAAAATGAACAAATACCGTAGTTCAGGCGGCCCAAGGGTCGAAAACTGGAATGCAGCGAAGTACAAAAGCGTGAGACAAGGGATAAACGTAGTTCAAGCCAAAGGTCAGGTAACAGCCGGGAGATGCAGTACAGATACAGGAGACAGAAGAATAGTCAGAAGCAAGGCCAAAGGTCATGTAAGAATAAAGAGCAGCAGGCAAAAAATGGGCGTACTACAGGGAGCAAAAACCTATAGCAGGCAATGAGGGAAGGAAGTGGTGGCTATAAATAGGGAAGGGGGAGGAAACAGAGAAAGAGGTGATTGGTGGAAGAAACACAAAAACTAGATAGGGAAACAAGGCTGTAAATCAAGGAGGAACATTGGTTAACTGAAAGAGTGCTGGAGGATTCCTGGACCGGGTGTTGGCCGGGAAAATCAATTACCTACAGGGAAAGGAAGGACCAGTTCAAAACTAGTGAATAAGAATACAAGGAAATTACGTTTAAAAACCATGGGTTTACGTCGTACCGGCCGTGGGCCGGGGACCAGAACCAAAAGCAGGGGGTATCCCAGGCACAATCATGACAGGTACCCCCCCTCTCTTTGAGGGGCCCAACCGGACCCTCAACAGACCCTCTGGGGTTTTGGGCAGAGTTTTTACTTGGTGAATTTTTCCCTTTACTAACTCAGGGGCATGTTTTGACGATGGGACTCGGAGACGGACATATTTTGGTCTCGACGTTTTTTGATTTTTAGTTGGGCGTTTTTTAGAGTCTTATGACTCCTAGCCCAGACTGTGCACAGTCGATTAAGGGTTTGGACTCTATCTTAGTTTCACCACCTGCCCCGGGGCAGAATACCTGAAGTGGAAATCATCCTCACAGAAAAGGGGAACAGTTCAGAAGAAACGAATCTGGGTGAGTCGGCAGACGAAGAAAATGGTTTTGAAATCAGGTTGCGGCAAACATGCTTTGCCGGAGAAGGAAAAATTTACGGGTTTCCCTTTTAATATAATGATGCAAAGATTCTCGTTTGGGACAGACAAGTTGAGCTTTGCCCAGGAATGAGGTCTATTGGCGCATTCATCAGGCCGGTGCGGAGACCGATTTATCCGCAACACCCCCATCAACGACGTCATTGAATTCAAAAATTACATTCTGAATATCATGAGCATTAATCACGCACACCCCAAAGGTATGGAACCACTAGAATAAGAAAAAATGAGTCACCCCATTTGATAAACTTAGTGGTCCTCCAGTCAAACACAGGATTATTGAGGCGGAGCATGGGCAACCCAAGAATTAACCTCCGCAGCGAGGTTTCTCCATGACAAAAATGAAAGCTTTTCTGTATGCGAACTCCCAAACATTAAAGTGACCTCTGTGTTAAAAAAAATTTTTATTCTTCCCCCGGGTTAGCGAGTTAGAATCTACACCTGAAACCCAAAAGGGAGAAAACAAAGGAACAAGTTCCAAACCCAAGGCTTTAGTAACAAAACCCTATGATAAAACTTGGCAGCAGCACCCGAATCAATCATGGCATGACAGGCAAGTGTCTTGGAACTAGAAACCAAGGTTTACGGGTACAAAAAAACTTGTTTTAACATTAGGAGGGTACCTGTACATCCGAGTTACCCTTCCTGGAAATCGCTTCGACATTTGATATTACCTTGGGGTGGACAAGGGTTAATCGGACAGTCTCTCAGGAAATGGTCGGGTTTCCCCCAATAGAGGCACAAAGCGTTCTCCAACCGGTGTCTCTCCTGGTGGCAGCAGATGTGAAACCCAACACCATGGGTTCTTCTCCAGAAAACTGAGGGGAAGATGTTGATGAAGTTTGGGAAAAGGGAGAATTTTTAAAGAAGGTAGAGGAGGTTGTACGGAAAGTCTGCCCCGAGCTGAACAGTTGAACCCCTTTCTTTTCCCTGCATCTCTCTCATAATCTTCTGTCGATAGCACAGCCAAGTCATAAAGTCAAATCAGCGTCTCGGAAGTTGGGTGGCTGAACCCTAGCATCTTTTTTCCGCATCCGACAGTCCTTGTTGAAAAGAGTCTTCAGAGGTGTTCTGACCACCCCGTCAACGTGCACCATTGGCGGAACTCGGAACAGTAATCTTCGGGATGAGCGGGTGGCCTTGCTGAATAGATAGCAAATGGGCCTCGGCCATGCCACCGGTTGGGGTTATCATTAAACCTGACCTAAAGCTAAAAAAAATCGGTCCACTGATCTCCACTCAGGGGCTTCAGAGGGTATAGCTAAAGCCCATTCTTGAGGGGGCCCTGGAGGGAGGACACAACAACTGCACTCTTTCAGCCTCAGTGGGAAAATAGTTGAAGGGGAAAAAATAAAACTTCAAGATTCCTGAAGGTTCGGAACCCGTCAGGTGGGTTTCGGTTCCGGACGCGGAAGTGGATTTCCCCTGGACCACCACAAGCGATGGTGTAAGCCATGCCCGGGAACGGAATTAAGTAGGGTCCCAGTTTTTTACCAGAGCCGCCGCAAAACGGGATGGAAATTGCTGCGGCGGGAGGTCTACCAGGTTGTTTTCCCCTGACGTGACTTGCTTGCCGGGGCAGCCCAAGTATAGCGTGGTGCAAATCGTTTAGGCAGGTCGTAGTCGGGGTCAGGCAGAAGGTCAGGGCAGGCAGCTATGGTTCATGGTCGTGGACAGGCAGGCGGTCAGGGCAGGGGGGCAGAGATTCGTGGTCAAGAGACGGAAGCGGAGGGTACGGTTAACGGTAGATCAGGACGAGACAAAAGGGAACGCTTTCACGATAGGCAAGGCACTAAAGATCCGGCAGGGAGCGGGCGGAAGCGCCCAGGTGAAATAGAGGCAGTGCCCGGCAATTACCCAATTACGGCGCACTGCCCCTTTAAATCTCACAGAGCCGGCACGCGCACCTTAGATCACAGGGACGGGGGAACCGGGGCAGCAGGAGACTGAGGGACACCCGGAGCACGGCCCCGGGTAAGTAACTGACGCGCCGGAGGGCGAGTGCGCCCGCCGCCCGGGCACCCGGGCAGCGGCGGCACTCGTCCCGGGGACCGGGGCAGAGCTGCGGCCGGCGCCCGCAGGAGGAGTGCGGGGCGCGGTCGCAACATCAGGATTTCCGTCAAAGCGATCAGGTAGAAGCATCTTAGATTTATGACGGACGTTAGGATCCACAAACCTATGGGCACGTAGGGACACAGACGTGGCAGAAAGTCCGGGTACCGGGTTAGTTATGGCATCCAGACGCTGCGAGAATTGATTAATAAGCCCTGCCATGCCCTGAAGCTGAGGGGCCAACTCGTTCAAGCAATCGGTTGACCGAAGGTCGGGGACTCATATTGAATCGCGGGGAGAAATTGACTTGGGTATGGGCCTGCTATAATGTAAGGGACCAGTCAGGGACACACACCAAGACACAGCAAGTGAGACCCTGGGCACTGGGTTCCCAGCCCCTGTCCCTGCCGTTTGGGGAACCCTACTCCTTAATACGCCGGCCCCAACCAGAAGACTGATGGCTGCACTAATCCAAGGTGCATACAGACAAGGACAAATAAACACTGAACAAAAATACAGTAGTAGGCGGTCCAAGGTCGGTAACTGGAATGGCAGCGAAGTATAAAAACGTGAGACAAGGAATAAACGGAGTTCAAGCCAAAGGTCAGGTAACAGCCGGGAGACGCAGTACAGATACAGGAGGCAGAAGAATAGTTAGAAGCAAGGACAAAGGTCAGGTAACAATAAAGCGCTGCAGGCAAAAAACGGGCGTACTACAGGGAGCAAAAACCTATAGCAGGCAATGAGGGAAGGAAGTGGTGGCTATAAATAGGGAAGGGGAGGAAACAGAGCAGAGGTGATTGGTGGAAGAAACACAAAACTAGAAAGGGAAACAAGGCTGTCAATCAAGGAGGAACACTGGTTAACTGAAAGAGTGCTGGAGGATTCCTGGCCATGGGCGTTGGCCAGGAATCAATTACCTATAGGGAAAGAAGGACCAGTTCACACTAGTGAATAAGAATACAAGATATTACGTTAACAACCATGGTTTACGTCGTACCGGCCGTGGCCGGCGACCAGAACCAAAAGCAGGGGGCGGGCCAGGCACAATCATGACATGGCTTACTTCATGCCTTAGACCCTTGGGGCCGTTCCGTGTTTTCTGTCCCTTTCAGCAGCTCAACAGTTAACCTGCCTTCAACACTCACAGCTGACAGCCCATTCCATTCACTGGAGGAACTATTTAGCCCTGCGGTGTTCTGCACTCAGTGCCTGAGTTTCTGTGGCGCATCATGCAGTGTGATTCAAGTCAATCTTTGTTTCTAGTTTCTGGACTCCCAATGACCCAAAGTCCTTACTGTGTTCCTTTCCTGGTTCAGACTTCTATATGTCTTCTACTGCTGGTACCTGTAGTCCACGTCTCCATTTGTCTGGGATTCTGTCCTGGTGTTTGAATCCCATCTGTGTTCCCTGCCTGGTCTGAACTCCTGCATGTCTTCTACTTCAAGTCTGCTGGTACCTGTAGTCCAAGTCTCCTCTTGCCTCCATTTATCCATTGTCCTGCTCCTAGGCTTCTGTTGTTCCTGCTTACCCATTTGTGTGGACTTTGTAGCCCCTCACATCCCTAGCCATAGTTACAGAGCACTGACAACCAGGTCCCCAAGGATCCACTTCCCTATATAGACATTTAATGGACTTTCTGCATTTTCCTGTGTGTTTCATCTTTGCTTAAATAAAGTCCTTTGAAAACATTACAGATCTTTGATAATAAATGTGTTCATTTGACACATGTAAAGAGGATCCATGGCTGTTCCTGACATGTCTGTTTTAATGAATACTTATGTTGCTCATTAAATAACTATTTTGGAGCATCTGCTCTTATATCTCTGTGTTGTGCTGTTCTTTTCCTCCTTCTAGAAATATATTACTGAATGAGTCAGCCGGGTGTTACCATTTAGGTTTTCAGAGGGTTGTTTACCTGCACATACTGATCTGTCAGCACTGACTGGACTATAACAGACTCTACAGGGATACACCCCTAATTGGTAACATCCAGATGACAGATTGGCAATGATTTTTTTAGGAGGATTAACCAGTGAGCCACACAATAGATCACAGATGAGATCTAAGGAAACATGTTCAAGAATAGCTTCATGGGAAATACTAGAATTTCAACAGGTTTTGACATGAAGGCATTTTATGTCTGGTTTGTCCTGCTTCAGCTTTCAGTGTGCTCAAAAGGGGTCGTGTATGATTTGCTTGAACTGCATAGCATGGGACCCAGCAGGCTTGACACCACCATGGCTCATTCAAGGTCTGCTTATGTAAAGCACTGGGAGTTTATACAATATAACTGAGTGGTTTGCACTTCCACCTTTCAGGAAGGGTGTCCTAGGTTCATATCCCTGCAAGAACCAAACATGCATTTTTTTTTTTGGGGGGGGGGTTGTCTCAGTGCACATGCCTGATTGAGGTTTCTTTTTTCTTTTTATTTATTTGTACTGTTTGACTAGTTGCTAAGCAGTACAGAGGGCGGAAGTAGAATAACAGCAAGTAGAATAACAGAACATTTGCTCAGCAGTGAGTGTATGTGACTACTAGGCAAAGAAAAGACTGACAGTAGCTGCCTGTGAGGTGAGCATGTGCAGCAAGGATGGAGGAGCTCTCATCCCTTGTCACATCTCCTGGAGACGAGCTGTACACTATGAATCAACAAGTAAGCAGCTAAAACAAAAATGGTACAACATTTTTAATAATGATGAATGGTGAAAATGTTTACTATTTTATTTGCAGGCTTCCCACGTCCATTTTACATTGTGAAAAACTCCTTTAATAAAACAGACGCGAAAAATTACCACTGATCCTTTCTAACAAAATGCTAGTAGAATGCCAGATAGATGCTAATATCAGCCACATTTTTGATCTCTTCCCCACTGAAAACATTTTATAGGCTATGGATGAATATTATTGCCTGATTGCATCCAAGATCTTATGGCTATGTGGACTTGAATCCTCATGGCCATATTCCGAAACCTGAGGGAAACCCTTTGAGAGGAGGGTTAACTGAACTAGCAGCACAGAGGGAACCAATTTTATAAAAATCCTCATGGCTGGGGAATTCAAAAATCAGCAAGTACTGTATATGTTAATGTGATGTGCGGCCATCTGCAAAGACTGAGCAGTACACTGTATATATCTAAACTTACAGCATATAAAGTACACATTTCAGCAAGTATCAATTAATTCCTCAAGGAGACATTGTACATGGCTTCATTGTTCAGGGAAACCAATCATCTCGCAGAGCAGGAGACAATAATGGAAACCAGCTTTGAGTAGTGTAAGTGGTCTGCTACAGTGACAGAAATTTGTGTGAACGGATAAAAAGCAATATTAAGAAGCAGTGATGCTTAAACACTATAATCATTTTTTGGACAGCGAGCTCCACCAATATTTTTTATGGGAACCAGCTGAAATAAAAATAAAAATGACTCTTCAATTGATGTGAGAGAAAAAAAAAGGAAGAGGGGACTTGTCAAAAATGGAGTACAAAAGGCTAATATCTAAATGAACAATTACAAGGGAAAAAGTGGATGTGCAATGTTTGTTTAACTAATGTCGCGTTTACTGGCTGTGTAAATACAAAAAAACATGATGGTATTAGTTCATCTAGCGCCTATCTCTGCAATTACCAAGGCAAAGCAATCTGAAATTCCACAGCTAACGACAAATCAAACTGTGTTATGCTATCTGCCCAGACACAAATGGAAAATAAATACTGTTAACTGTCACTTTCCATTAGGTAACAGAAATTCAATTATTTTTCAAACAAGCTTCCATGTCAACAGAATAAATCTGTTTCATAAATGAGCAGGTAACCATATTTGATTCCAGTTTCCCAAAGGGAGGGAAAAATCAATATTAATCACAATTCTTCACTCCACGTGTGAATGTTTCAGAGAGCATAAATCACTTTGCCCAATAAATATTATTTTGATGGGGAATAAATAAATAAATAAGTGACAGGGCCCTATGTCGTGATGTTATGGCTCTGTAAATCCTTTCGTGTGCAATAGAGACGCAAAAGTGAACAAAAATACTCAGTGCAGTAGGTGAATGCGATGTATTGAATCTTGTCTCATATGCACTGAAATATTATATTCAAATAGCTATTTGCATTTGGACAATGGAGGTGAATAAATATGGACATTGCTGACATTGACGTTGCTCTTTTCAAAAGCATTACCCATATCAAACCCATCCTTTCCAAACATTCACTTGGGGGAAAAGGTTTTAAAAGAGTACCCCCCACCCCCAGGGAAACCCTCATGAAAAAAACCAGGGGGGACTAAAGTACAAAAAATTTCCTTAAAAATTTGGTTTTCCTTTGGGGGGGGGGGGGGGGGGAAGCCCAAAGCATTTCACCTAAAAATTTTTGTTTTAAAAAAGCGCGGGCCCCCTTTAAAGATTAATCTCCAAAAAAAGGGGAAAATCTCGCAAGGAACAAGGAGTAAATTTTAATCATATATTTAATATTTTGCCAAAGGCAAAATAAACTCTATCATTTTCTCAATCTATAAGACACTAAAATGTTATTTTTATTATGTATTTAAAAATCTATACAAGGAAGGGGAGCAAACACCACATGGTAAAGGCCCCTCTTACCCCCTGATGAACCCAAAGGAAAAGCTTGTGAAAAAATGTTGGGGGGCCCCAGGCATGACATTTTAAATTGTGATTTATCACCCGTCAAAAAGTATCACCCCGGCCTGCAGAGGGGGTTAAAAGGGAAACCTTTTTATTTTTTATTTCCATTAGATTGGGATAACCCCCAAGGGTAGGAGTTTGGGAAAATCCCGTTTGGAGTTAGAAAATTTAATTGTTTTATTAAGGTTTTTCTGTTGTAGGTGGGGTTTCCACCAAAACTTGATAAAAAAAAAGGGGATTTTATTCCATCAGAAGTAAAAGGGAAAAAAAATTTGGGAAGGGGTTAGAAATCGGGTTTTTAAATTGTTGTATAGGGGAAAGTACATAATAAAAGTTACGTTTTATTTGCCCTGATAGATTTTAAAAGTTTCCCAAAGGGCAAAATAGTAAATATAGTGGCCCTTTAAGATAACTCTGAAGTGGGGCCCCAAAATTTTGGGCCCCCTGACAGCTTGAGGATGAAAAAATTTTTGCCGGGTTGAACCAACTCCTGCCTCGGGGCGGGAAAGGTCCACTGTGCAGGAGGGAGCAAAAAAGGGTTCCTTCATGTGCCACACTGATTTTTCTCGGGGCTTTATGTCTGTGTGGGTATAACCCCTAGCAGAAATTTTAATGTAGATCCCCTTTAAACCCTGTCACACTACTTTCCTCAGTGTTGTCCCCTGCGCACTGATGTAGTGAGGGGGACCCGTTTAAATCCTGTAAAAGCAGCTTTTTTCCTCACCCCCCCTGCACAGGTGGTATGGGCTCAACAAAAGAATCCCTGCTAAATACAGAGCCTGCTAAGAAAGTAAAAGCAAAATCAAACCCCCTTTTAAAAACTGACATGGGGTCCCTGCTTTTGCAATGACATGTTTTTGGAAAAAATTTTTCCCTTTCATCTACTACTATTTTTTTGTGTGTATGTATGGGGGTGATAGGTACTCTTTAAGCTTTTCCCGGGGGATCCTTCAAGGAATGCCCGGGTAAAAAATAAAAAAAGAACTCTTTTCCCCAGTTTACTTTTTTCCCCCAAATTTGAAAAAGGCTAAATTCCCGCAATATAAAAATTTTCTTTATATTGTATACCTATATCCCCAAAAAAAGGGAAAATAATAAAATTTTCCCCAAAAAAATTTTCTTTCTTTGGACTCCACTAAAATTTGGGTCGGGGGCTAACCCGGGGCCAGGTGCGGGGGATCTACAGGCGCGGGCAGTTTGATGAAACGATCCCAAACCCCCGGTTAACATCTGCTGACAAACTCTTTTGAGTGACAAAACCGCCCACCCCCCCCTGATTGGGGCGGGGTTGGGCACTAGCCAAGGGGAGGACCCCGGGGGCCCGCCCCAATCACTGGGGGGCGGTAACCAGGAACCCCCTTTTTAAAAACTCCCTGAAGGCTAGTTTTTGCCCCCTGTGATTTTCCTGGCTCCCTCGTGTTACTTTTTTTCGGTTTATTGTTTTTTGTTTTATCTGTGCCCCCTTTGACCCGGCTTGTTCCCCCTGACCCCCCGGTTGTCTTTGTTTTTTTGCTTTGCTTCTTTTTTGCTTTTGACCCCCGGCTTGTTTACGTTTATTCCTCTGGTTTTTGTTTTGTGGCTTTGGGGGTTTCCCTATTTGATTTTGGGACCCGGACTGTCTGACTATTTTTTGTTCTAACGGGCCCCAGAAATTTTTAAGCGCACGGGGGACTGCCCGCCCAGTTGCCCGTCTGCCGCCTGGGGCCAAGGCCCCGCCCAATTTGGGCGGGACAATGGGATGAGTTTCCAGTCAGGGCTCACTGCCACCCCCCTTGACAGGAATTATCAAAACCCAAAAAACCGGGGACTGCCTCCCATCACTATGGCCCCCATGAAGCTTGGTAGAGCAGATGCGGGGGCTTCCCAGTACCGGGAATCTGGGCCTGAGGGTAGAACAACAGGGGGCTACCCCCAAGTCAGAGGGCCCCCTGATTACCCCCCCTCCTGTGGCCCCCCCCTTCCAGGGGGCCCGGGACGGGCTCGGGGGAAACCCAGGAAGGCCTTTGTGGCTTTTTGAGGGGTTGTCATCTGTATTTTGGGCCTCCCCCCACTTTCCTCGGGGAAATTTGAGGAACAAAGGGGGGGAATTTTTTATGTCCTTTTTTGGCAGGGTCCCCCCCCAGGGTGGGGCATTTTTCGTTCCTTCCCCCGCATGACTAAACCTGAAACTTCTTCGGGGAACGGGTTTCTTTGCCCCCTTTAGGGGTACTTTTTAATGACCAGATGGGGAAAGGGCTGTGGCCGAGGCTCAGCCACCCCCTTGAGGCAGGGTGGAAGCTGGGAGGATTTTTCCCCTCCAAATTTTCCCGTCGCTGGTGCCGTTCCGTTGGGTTTGGAAACCCGACGCGCTCCCCGGGGCCATTTTTTAATTAGGGTTAGCTGACCATGTAAAGGGAAATTTATTGGGTTTAAACCCCTACCCCTGGTACTTTTAGATGGGGGCCCATGGCACGGGCCCGTTCGCCCGGGAAAGGGACGTTTTAGGGAGAGACGGGGGGGGAAAAGGGTTTTCCCCCCCCTGGTGGCCACACCGGGTCCCACATTCCCCCGTTTTTTCCGATTTAAAACCCAGAGGACCCCAAAAGGGCAAGTGGGGGCCCTTTTTCTGTCATTGCGGCAAGTGACCGTCAGGTTACTCGTCGCATCCAGGGGTTTTTGCCCTTTTACTGTGGAGAAGATGGAAAACAGAATTCGGGAATGCTCCAACCGGAAAAAACCAGGTCGGAAAAACTCCAACGCCTAGGTGGTCAACAGGGGGGATCAAACCCCGGGGGGCAGGTTTTTTTCCTAAATTTTATCTAAAAGTTTTGCTACCAGTTAAGATTTCATATTGGGCTCTGTCCGGTTCTGGGGGTTTCCCTTTGTGGATTTGGATCAGCTTTTAATTTTGTTGATGGGGTTTTCACCAAACGTTTTAGGCCTTCCCCTTTTAAACCCTATCTGAAATCGCTGCGGGTTTGGCCCATTACTCCCCCCACTAGCTCGGGGGGGCAATCCAATTTTTGTAAACCCCTGAGCTGGAGAAAGGTGGTCGGGTCCATACATATTTAAAAGGGGTATTATTCGTCCAAAAGGAGGGGCTGCCCGCCAGATGTGGTTTTTGGGGGCTCCCCGGCTTCAAGGGAAACATAATCCAGTGTTTTTACTGGAATTCAGGGAAATTAGTCAGGTTTGGGGGGAGATGTCTCCCCTTTCCACGGGTGGGCAACACTGAGTGCCAGGGTAAAGTTCTATCTGGAAGCAAAATGTTTCCAGCGTTAGGGGCTAAGGGGGCATCTTGTGAATTTTGGGGCCGGGGTAAGGGTTTCCCAGAACTCGTCCTCCCTGGTGAATATGCCCCCATCTGTAAGAAAGTCCTTATTGGTTCAGGAGATGGCTAACCCGGTGGCTTTCAGCTGAAATTACCCTCTTCTCTCTGTATACATAACATGTCCCGTCCTGCACTTCGTAAGGGGTTTAATTCACCCTGTGACTCCGCCCTCTAGGCCTCCCCCAAATTTTTGCATAGAGGGGGAGTTAGAGAATGAAGTCGCCCGTAGTTTAGATTCGCGTAAGGCCCAAAGGTCACTGCAGTACCTGGTCCATTGGAAGGGGTATGGTCCTGAGGAGAGATCATGGGTTCCGGCGAAACCTATCCATGCTGATCGCCTGGTGAGGGAATTCCATGAGTCTCACCCAGACCAGGGAAGGGTCCGGTGGCCCCTCATAAAAGGGGGGGTACTGTCGGGGCTAAGCTGTGCTCAGGCTGCAGGGATCTATAGGCTGCAGCAGCTGATGCATGATCCCACCCTGATACACATGCTGCTGACAACTCTGTGAGTGACAGGGGCCCAGCCACTCCTGACAGGGGGCGAGTTGCACCAGTCAATGGGAGGACCCGGAGGCCGCTCCAATCAGCTGCAGGGGCGGTATCCAGGAATCCCCTGGCTACCTCGTGTTACTTATTCGGTTTATTGTGTTTTGCTTATCTGTGTACCTGACCTCGGCTTGTTCTCCTGACCCCGGCTTGTCTCCTGATTTTGTGCTTTGCTTCCGTTTGGGTTTTGACCTCGGCTTGTTTACGTTTATTCCTCTGGTTCTGATTTGTGGCTTTGGCGTTCCTATTTGATTTGACCCGGACTGTCTGACTATTCTTGCTTCTGACGGCCCCAGCACTTTAGCAGCGCAGGGACTGTCGCCCAGTTGCCGTTTGCCGCCTAGGGCAGCACGTCAAGTAGGCAGGGACAGTGGGCTGGGTTCCAGTCAGGGCTTACTGCATTTCCCTTTTCAAGAGCACCATTTCTGTTTGAAGAGGAATGTGAAGTAGACCGGCAACTAATCGGTGACCTCGGCAATTGGGGCCACAACATCATCAGAGATCCATGCCTGATTCATCTTGATTAAAGTCAAACGATCCACATTTTCTGTGGAAATCTGGATGCGTTTGTCTGTAATGACTCCTCCAGCTGTGCTGAAGGTCCGCTCAGATATGACGCTGGCTGCTGGGCAGGACAACACCTCTATGGCCATTCATCCATTTTGGATACCCAGAAGTCAATTGAGACCGGAACACATCCAAAAACATCGGTGTTGAGACGCAGATAGTCGTGCACCATGATCTTAAGCTGGTCTCTGTGTGTTGTATATGTGCCCTGCATTACATGCGTTGGTGAGGTGGTAAATAAAGATTGCCAGAGGTCACCCATTAGGCTTCTGCCACATTGCCTGCTGCTGCTGCTGCTACGGCTACTTGGCACTTTACTGCTGTCACGTCGCTGACGTTGTTCCACCGTGACATTTGAAGAAGGAAGCGACAAAACAGATGTCCCCATTGTAAATAAACAAGGTCTCCTTTCCTTTTTACTTCTATTTGGGTGGGTGGAAGGAAGTGTTTTACTTTTGTTTTGTCCGGGATCCGGGATGGTGGCCGCCCAGAAAATGTTTTATTTTGTGGCCTTAATGCGAGGATCATGTTGGGGGAAAAGGGAGCATCCAAGCACTCTGTGAGGTGGACCCTTGATTTCCCAACCTTGGATGGGGGCCTACAAACTCATCTTCATCCTCTTCCTCCTCCGCCTCAAATTCGCACCAACCTCTTTCCAAGGCAGGGGCGTCGGGAACGTCGGTGTCCAGGTACCCCTTCCTCCCTCCCCCTTCCTCCGGGGACAGTTCAACACGCCCCGACTTGCCCCAGATGATGCACCCTGAGGCTGGGCCCGCCTTGCACAGCCCCGGACCCCCAACCATGCCTAATGAAGACCGATAAATTGAGAAAATGTCGGGGGCCTTTTGGTTCGACGGAGGATAGGCCTTGTCCCGTCTCCCCTCCCTCGCTGGTGGGCATGATGTTACCACAATGCTCATGCGACAAGGCATTGTCCACACGACCTTTTGGGGGCTTCTTCAAAATGGAAGGATGGGGGGAGGCTCTTTCACCCGTCCCTCTCGGTGGTCAACACCCCCAAGCCGCACCGCTACTTGTCAGGCCATGTGCCTTGTCTGCGAATGGGGATTGCGCTGCTGCCACCAAGGAGCATGTGGAGGGGAATTCCGCGTGTTGCCATTTAACATTGGACAGTTGACGGGGAGGCCCAGCGACGGCAACGCAGCCAGGGCCGGACAAGCAGGGTAAAAACGGCGGAATGGCGAATCAGCCTCGAGGCTTCCTCAGCAGGAGTCCCCGACCGGGTGCGCTTAAAATTCGGACGACAAGGTTCAGACGTGCCAATCAAGGGATGTGTCCCGCCTACCCTCTTAAAGGGGGGCCAGCAATTTTTGACCCTTACGCACACCCCCGTCCTGGGACAAAGGTTTTTGTCACCCAGCCAGCGCTCGGGTCTCGTTGCGGAGAGCCGTCCACAGCTCTTGACCGTGTTTTGGCGGTCTCCAAGACAGATTAAATTCAACACGGCCTGGGTTTTTTGGGCACGGGTCCCCCCAGAGGACCCTTGGGGGAAAGAAACCCCGCACCCTCCCCTGCGCTTTTTAAAGAGCGGCGCCCAGCCCGAAACCAGTACCCCCCGAGACATCCACCCAGCTACCCGTGAGGGTCCAAGATATAGCGGCCTTGGCCGTGCTTATAGTCCCGGTTGTCGTGGCAGATGGACTTTTCCGGGCACAGGGTGAAAAACGCGCTTGAAAATTTTTAAAAAACGTGGCGGCCAGGGCAGGGACGGTTTTTGGCAAAAAATTTCCTGCTTGGCATTGGTATTGGGGGCAGCAAGGGCCCA